>JUDZ01009191.1:0-16948 GCA_000812845.1 Stagonosporopsis tanaceti | reverse complement strand
ATGCTTGTATTTACTGAGCCAACTGGCGATTCATGCACATATCAGACGACACCTGCATGTGCGTTGCAGGTGCGCCAACCTAATGCAGCCTCTATCCTGCGCTATCTGAAACTGCAGTGATGATAAGACTATCTCGATGTGTGCCTTAATTTATGTGATTTCGCAACGTGCCAACACTCAGGCTGAGATCTCCGATCGGTGTGAACGGATGAATGAGACGGAAGATCAATCTCACATGCAAAGTCCAGTTACAGTCGTCATGGCAAGGGTATGATGTTGACCGGAAGGGGAAGGTCGCAACTTCATCAGGCCAACATCAGCTTCCTGTGAACTCCACAACCCCCTGGTTCCGAGGTCCACTGTTGGTCAACCCTCAACTATCGTGCCCTGGTATTTCTGTCCTCATTCGAGATGCGACAAGGGTCCTTGTAACGTGACCTCCGCTGAGACGATTCTATTTACGGTCAAAGCAATGGTAGGACCACTGATCAACATCAACGATTGTGTGCGCAGCCTTCGAGTGTAGATTCGTCTTTGTGTGGGCGCTGGTGATTTGTGATCCAAGCATGTAAAGAGACATCTCACACAGATGCGTTATCAGAATGACTGTTGCGGTTGCAAATGCACGGTGTTTTTGCTAGAGAGGAGATGCCCATACTGCTGGGTAGCCGTTGGGCCTCCGTGCACTCCAGTAGGTAAACGGCTGCGCTGCATGCCAAACCCACATGCCTAGACATGTAGTACGCACACGCGGAGAACCCCTCTTTGATTTCGTTTCGCTCTCTTCCTGCTACGTACGACATATGATGCGGTCTCAACATCAGTCTGACTAGACTTTCATGA
Source organism: Stagonosporopsis tanaceti (assembly GCA_000812845.1). NCBI lineage: Eukaryota > Fungi > Ascomycota > Dothideomycetes > Pleosporales > Didymellaceae > Stagonosporopsis > Stagonosporopsis tanaceti. The sequence goes on along the minus strand of JUDZ01009191.1, from coordinate 16,105 downwards.
AAGTGTACCACCGTGCACTGCCATCGCGACAGTGAGGAGCCTGTAGCTGTGTTCTTTGTGGCAACAAGCGAGGGTTCCATTCCGTGGAGCGGATGCATGTAGCCTACCAATAGGTAGCCACACGGCAAAAGCTGCACTTTCGGCCTTCCAGCTCGTCTACATCATCGCACGAAACTCAACTCCCAAGCCCTCCAAGCCACGTTCTCGGACGCCACTCGTCTTTCTTGCTCCGCCCGCGATCAACAGAAGTTACGGGCAGCCTTTCTCCGCGGATAACTGTACACATACTCCATCCCTTGGCCTCAGCCACATACCTCAACATCCCGGCCGACGATCAGGAACAAGTATGGCCATTCGCCACGCGGCACGCGCCTATTTTCACCGTCTCAACTACAGTCGCGTAGCGCACATTTTTTCGTGCCTGACTCGCTGCGTCGCGTGCATCCACGGCCCCTCTTGCTTTGGACTTAAAATCTGCTTCCTTCCGAGAGAATACGCTGAATACGCCATGATCAAGGCTCGGCCGAGATGTTGCTTGCTCCACTACGTCGCAAACCTTGCACATGTGCATCTGAATCGGCGGTGGTGACGTTTGCTCTGATCGCTGTATCTGTGATGTGGATATCACCCAAAGGCGGTAAAATGTCGATCTCGAGGTATGGCGTCAGGTATCCTAGCAGGCATATGCGCAGCATTGCTGATTTTCTGCAACTGGCAATGAATGTGTGCATCTGGACCGCGCCAACGTACGACGTCGGAGAACCAGCACCAACCAAATATTGGCATTGCTGGCGAGCGGGAGACCACGACTCAAACCTGCTGATGGCGACAGCTTTATGACACATGTGGATGTACTGATTGCATTGATGGATAGTAATCAAGATTTCCTGTTTTGAGCGCTGCATACTATAGCTCAAACATTCTATCCTCTTCGAGCGACCCAATAGACTTAGGCCTCCCAATGCAGCTTTTGAGATGCAATGCCCAATTTCAGTGGACCGGGGAGCCCTCACCGCTGCCATTTGGGTCTCGGGGAAGAGCTGTTTTTGATGGAAAGCCTTTGCAGTTCTTTTGGCCCATTTGGCCTCTTCTCCTCAGACTTGGCTGCGAAGTCTTGCAGACTGACTTTATCTTCTTCCAACAATCCTTCTACCTCGAAGTCTTTCTTTGCTTTGCCTCTGGGTACAGTGTCGACTGCTGGTTTGGTGCCAGAGGTTGGGTCTTCATGCGTCGAAGGTTGGCTTTGTTGTATCGCAATGTGCTGCGACGATCAGCCCTTGTTTGAGTTGGCTTTATTAACTAGTGCAGTTTGGTTGCTGTGCTGGCTCAGGTTCCGTGTAGTATTGAAGAACAGATTGCGAGCTGCGATGGACTGCGCCAACTGCTCATCTCTGATCTCTGTGGGTTACGGTGAGTCCTCCTGTTCGTCCGCGAGTTCGACAACCTCCATCTTTATAGACGGATCAGGCAAGACCTCTTGATCTTGATGTTGCTGCGCAGTTCCATCGAAGTCCGCAAAGGGGTCCTCGAGCGCGACAACCCTGTCCTGACACTCATCTGCATTATCATTTTCTCCGACATCGTCTCCACTCTCTTGAATGTCGTACGCAGGAGAGCTCTTTTGGAAGCCAAGACTGCCATATCTGATGGTATGACTGCTAGTGTCTGCCCAGTTCTTCCTTCAGTCGCTGCACCTTTTTTCGTCGTACCTGTTGATACTGTAACCCGCTTGAGCTGAAAGAATGCGAGTCTTTAGTGACTCCTGCATCCTCTCCAGCCTCAGGAGATCGTGCTCCAGCTCCGATGTTTCGACTACAGCAAGGGAGCATGCTTGCTTATCGTCAGCGTTCAGGCGCCGAAGAGCGCTCTCCTTGACTTCAGTCAACCGGCTGAACACCCGCCGTTCCCCAGACCCCAATCCGTTTCCATGACTCTCCGACAACGAGTCTCTCAAGGCTCCCTCAGCAGCTCCCTTCCCCTTGTGCCCCCAGGCAGAAACACCTGTCACTTCCTCCCACGCGATCTCTCGCCCACGCTGCGGCAGCACCGGTCCCCACACAATCGGCATTTGAAGAACCGGTACCGTATATACCAGTCCCCGTGTCCTCTCCTCCCTTTCCTCCTCGCTCAGCGCCTCATACTCCTGCACATTTCTCATCTCAGTGCACGAAATACATTTATCGTGTTGCGCCTGTAACACGGTACTGAATCGCTCCTCCCCTCCACCACGGCACTCTTGCCACGCCGGATTTGCAGGTGGGTTGTAGAAGCGGCCGCCATCGAGGGCACCAGCTGTTGCGCGTGCGGAGACTCAAGTGCGCCATTAGGATTGGGAGGACTCCCACTCTAAGGCAAACGTGGTAGAGGGTGGTGAGAATGTGCCACTCGGCGTTTTCATTGATTCGTGCAGAGAGTGCCGGGGTGCGCTGGGGTTGGAAGTGGGCTGCAGCACAATGTTTGGTCGCGTGAGGGGTTCGATATCACCATCAGCAAGGGTCTCGTTGCACGAGCCACGTCATTAGAGGAAGCAATTTCTGGTCTGCATTGAAAAGGAGCTTCAATCAGTATCTATGATGTTTCCGTTTATGGCAACAGTGAAGTCATCACCCAGCGTAAATCTGAACAACTGTAAACGTAAACGCCAGCGAGTTGCTCAGAAGTAGACGTAGAGGACTTCACTGTCCCCATGAACGGAGGACCATATATCAAACTGCATCCTGGAGGTGCGCACACCTCTCTCTCTCCTCCGCTACTATCCTCAAGCCCTTCGTAGAGCCCCTCAGAGCTCTACTCCACCACGTAATCCTCCTCCTCCTCGCTCTCTGGGCGCTCCTCCCCCGCCAGAAGCTCCTCGTTGAACTCGTCATCCATGTCCGGGGGAGGAGAAGACGCCCTGCCCCCATCGAGGATGGCCTTCAGATCGGCCTGGAGGTGCTTGATGTCCACCCCATCCTCCTTCAGCCACCTCTCATGCTTGTCGAGCTCATCTTGGTGCTCCTGGCGGAGGTGCTCCAGCGCGTCCTCCTGGTCCCTCAGGTCCTCCTTGACCTCCTCCTTGTACGTCTGGAGGGCGTCCAGGGCTCCATCGGCCTTCTGATGGACGCGTAGGATGCGGTCTTCACAGGTGCCGAGCCTGTCCATAGCATCGGCGACCTGGCCGGGGAGGCCCTCGCACTGCTCCATAGTCTTGTGATGACCCTTCACAGTGGCCCCGAGGAACTGCGTACGGTTCTCGAGCTCCATGGTGTTCTGGAAGACACCCTCTAGCTTCGTCTTGAAGCTATGGAGCTGGCCGGTAATCTCGGCAACTGCGCTCGTGGAGGCTCTCGAATTCTCACGTACTTCAGCAGCAAAGCCTTCCTGCTGAGACTGCAGCCTCACAATGGTGGCGATGATCTCGGGAAGGTGCCTGAGACGCTCATCAATGGTGGCATGCTCGGCCGTGAGGAAGTCGACTTTGTGGACCATCGAGGTGATTGTCTCGGAGTGGTCAGGGAGGATGGGAGAAGAGGTAGCAGTGAGCTTTTCCACTTTGTCGGCAAGTGAATTGATAGTCTTAGCTTGTTCTGCTTGAAGAGTCGAAACTGTGGCTGTGAGGGAGTCGATCTTGTTATTGAGTGAGTCAATAACCTTGTCGTGATCGACATGTGCAGGAGAGGGAATCGTATTATGAGTTTCAACAAGCTCGTCGATCTTGTTGGTGAGAGACGCGATTGTCCTTGCCTGACTCGACTCAACAGCGTAGTGGTTGGCAGCAAGGGTGTCGATCTTCTTATTGAGGGTGGCAATGATCTCGCTCTGATCGTCCTTGACCGTGGACTGTAGAGTAGCGAGCGTGTTGACGGTCTTCTTGAGCGTCTCGAGTTTCTTATCGAAGGAGTCAAAGATCTCATTCTGATCGTCCTTGGACTGCGAGTGTGAGGCAGTGAGGGTGTTAACGGTATCCGACAGCGTTTGTGTCATCTCAGCGACTCGAGCGGCGGCGTCGGTGAATGCTGCCTGCGTGTATCGCTGCACAAGGTTCTTGGCTTGAGCATCAAGAAGTTGGTTGATTGAGGTGGCGGGATTTTGAAGGGCTTGAATAAAGGTGTCTTGAGAGTGGTCAGTAACTTTGTCAGTCCTAGGGTTGATTCAGTGCATACCTTCAGTCTTGAGTGTAGCAACCTTGCGGGTGATACGATGGACCATGAACTGGTATAGAGCGTAGAAGACGATAAGTAGAGGCAACCATGACCAGAGGATATCAGCTGCTTCGCGGAACACTAGCAGCAACCACTGATACTGTGGAGGCAGCACGGTCATCAGTAAGGCCTCCATGACGGGTTGAGCTCGAATTGGGTGGTCCATAACGGCAGACGATGGGACAATTGTAAGTAAAGTTACGAAGCTGCGAAGTGACGGGGCACTTCGATGATGTGGTGGAAGAAGTTGGAGTGCAACGATACGGTGGCAGCGTTGGGAGTTCGAAGAATATAACAAGACGCAAGCTTGAAATTTGGTCGACTCACCTTGAATGAGGAAGCGGTGGAGAGTGCGTCACTTGTTAGGCAGAAACAGCTCTATTGCGTGCGCGTGCAAACAAAACAATGGGACGCGAGCGCGAGCTCTTGGCAACAGGGTAACGCGCGAGAGTGAAGTGAGGATCGTACATGTGATCGCCGTGAACCATACTTTCACTTACTTGACTTTGACCGGGCTGGGATCTTTACTAGTGTTGTGAAAGAGCCTTGTGCAAGGCGAGTGCGCAAGGTCTACGTACCCTCAACAGAGAACGGTAAGACCTGAGGTCAAGAGAAACACAAAGGGTAAGACCAGCTGTCTCTTTAGTGAGCGATACACACAGAGAAACGAAGGATGATACCAGAGTACAAAGAGAATAGATAGGAAGAATGAATTTACTTGAGCAGAAAGCAGTGTTTGGCTCCGGTCAGGATACTGGAGATTTGGTCTTCAACCTCCTCTACATGCTAATCTGCCCTTCCCTGAGAGCCTGCAAGTCCCCTAGTGTAAAAGTAGTGTACGAGTCTGCCCCTGGCTTCGCCCACAGCACCACATCTGCCTGACCGTTCGGCACTTTCTCGCCATACCTGTCGATCTCGATGCCTTCCAACCGCAGCGGTACCTTGCTCTGCTTCTGATTATCTGTAGTGGAGCCTACAGAGACCAGCCGCAGGAAGATCGGTACGGCGTATCGAGGGAGCTTGCTTCTACTGTAGTCGAGAAGCGCCTTCCAGTCGAACGACTTAGGGTCTTGGCCATCTGCAAGTCGCAATGCAACACAACCAGCGCGACCGTCGTGCTTGGGTACAAGCGTACCGTAGACGATAGCCTCGCCAACACCTGGGTATTTTCCAAGCACCTCAGCCACTTCTGCGGTAGATACGTTCTCTGACTTCCAGCGATATGTGTCACCTAACCTGTCGAGGAAGAACCATCTTCCATCGTCATCTCTCCTCAACGCATCTCCAGATCTGTAGTACAAGTCTCCCTTCTTGAAAACATTCCTCTCAAACTTCTTTTTCGTGGCCGACGGGTTGTTGTAGTATCCAGCGAAAGCTTCTTCACCTGGTACCCCAACCAAAATTTCTCCTCCCTCGTTGTACGAGTTGCGCTTGACAAACCCTGTCTTTGGATCACGCATCAACTCACCTGTGTCAGGATCAATCGACACAGGAACGTACACATTATTCAATGCCTGCCGGATGATCGCGCCATGATGTCCTACCGTGGTGGCAGTGAAGGGACCCTTAGAGTGGACGACCATGCCCAAAACGCCTTCGGTCGAGTTGAAGAATTCAATGACTTCGGGCACGTTGAAGCGCTCCCTAAAGCGCTCCCACACGTCCGGGCGCATGCCGTTGCCGTACATACCGCGCAGTCTGTGATCACGTTCGCGTGGGTGCGGAGGCGCCATAAGTAGGTAACGTGCGGCTTCGCCGACGTATACGAACATGGAAGCGTTCGAGTCGTGTATGTCGTCCCAAAAACCTCTTGTGCTGAATTTCTTGCCAACTGCAACACTCATTCCCCCAGTGATGGCGGCCATCGTGGCGATTCCGCCGGTACCATGGAACAGCGGCATACAGCAGTACCAGCGATCACCATTGGGACCCGCCGTCTGATCAAATGAAAGCGTGTTTGGGTTACCGCGGTCGTGAAATCGGTTGATCATGAACTTTCCAGCCTTGGGGAGACCAGTCGTGCCGGAGGTGTAGAGTAAACAAGTTGGATCGAAGCCAGACACATTCTCGCGGTACTCATCACCTGGTACGTCGGTCCGTCCAGAATGAACTTTCTCTAGTAGCGACTCGTTGACGGTGAAGGACCTGGCACCGAGCTCTCCTTCTACTCTTTCCCGAACCTCTTCGAAGCGCTGCATACACTCAGGATCAGCGTCAACCAAAACCAACTTCACGTCTGCGACTTTGATACAGTGGATAATGGCGTCTAATCTGAGGTTGTGGTTCAGCATAGCCGGCGCACACCCAATGCACCACAAGCCCAACCAAATAACAATGAAATCGGCCGAGTTTGTAAGGAATGTAGCAACCATGTCTCCAGGCTTGACGCCCTGCTCGAGGAAGAAGTGTGCCCATTGCACGGCTTTGTCGTGGACTTCTTGCCATGTGTATGTCTTTTCGCGGGACCAGATGCAGAGATCATTCGCATAACGAGGGACGTGAGGAGTGAAGGAGTACCAGAGACACTGGCGTTTCGTTCTGACTATTAATCATGGAAGTTAGTTTGAGTTTGGACTGACTGCACCTGGAAGTACAAGGTAGGCTCTCTGAGAGAACTGTAGCATACATACCTAGCTCGGCATAATATCTCTCAGCCCCCTTCTTGAACTTCAGTGCCTTCAAATCCTGGCGAATATGGTATTTCGCATTGATATACGCAGCGAGACTCGAAATTGCCGCTACCGAAGCAGCAGTCGCAGCAACCGTCATCGTATTTTCCTTTATTTACAAACGCTCAATTCAGAGAAACCGCAGGATCTGTATCGGGGACGATTGTTGGTGGGGGGAGGAAGAAATAAACACAGTAGTAGGACCGTGAGACTGAGGTCAGCTTGAAGCTCCGATGTAAGAGCTAAGGAGATGCCGAGGTCGATGTCGTACGAGCACTAAGGGAATGCGGGGATACAACGGTGTCGATCATGGCGTTTCTGGGGACGGGCATAGCTGACCCGAGGCTGAGGAGCTTTTGAAACAGAAAGGATTGGCTGCTGTGTTTTGCACTACAGCCATTGTGCTTAAATGTTTACTCACGATTACTCGACTTGAAAGACGAAATGTTGCGAGCGTTTTCGAATGTTCTCAAGTCTTGCATTTCTTCGTGAGTGCCGTCCAGCAAGCTTCTACTTTGCTATCGCCGACTAGATAGAGTTTTTAGAGCCGACTCTCCTAAGAAAATGCAACTGCCTAAGACGCAACCTTCTTGGCCTTCTTGCCAACATTCTCCGTGCCTGGTGGCACCTTCAATCCTCCGAAAACAATTGCGCACACAGCGACCATGCCAGCGGCGCCGGTTGCATACGCGGTTTCGCGGCCGGCCCACCAGTACAGTGAGCAGAAAATAAGGGGACCAAGAGCGCGACCGACTTGACCTGCGGGATGTAAGTCATTGATTCTGGTTGGCTCAGATGAGGGCTGCTTACCAAAACTCCTGTGATTTCCAAGTTTGTTTCCTCTCTCGTCTGCGTTCGCTTCGAAACTGCTCAAGCTATTCAGGCCTGTGACGACTGTTGCGCTTGTCACTGCAAGTAAAGCTGCAGCGCCGTACAACGCGCCTTGTGTCTGCACACGACCCAGGAGTAGAAATGCAATCGTGCATGCAACTACACCCATCTGCACAACCTTCAGCGGGTGCATGCGCCTGACGACCGAACCCTGAAGCAAGGATGCAACAAGGCCAATGAAGCCGAGAAGACGGCCTGTATCCTTTGCCTCGTACGAGAAGAGGTCGTACGTCATGAATGGCAGGCTGAACTCCATACCGCTGAAGAAGAGGATGAAAGTGAAATGCGTGGCGTTGAGAAGGGTGTGGGAATTGGTCCGGACTCGAGGCTTTGGAAGCTCAGACTTTGCATGACCATTGGCTTTGCCATTCGCGGTAGGAGCAGCTGCCCCCGGAAGTGTCTCTGGGAGACAGAAGTAGAGATAGACGGACTCTGTCACGATGAGGAACAGCGAGAAACCGGCCGCCATGGCAAAGGGATTCTTGTCCATGACCTGAAGAGTGGAAAGATATGCGCCCAGCGCCGGACCGAAGGTAAACGCAATGCTGAAGCATACACCCACGAGTGCCATCGTTGCTCCTCGCTGAGTCTCGTCGCTGATGTCGGTCGCGATCGCCATGGCAAGTTGTACGTTGCCCTCGCTCAACCCTCCAACAATACGACTCGCCAAGAATGTGCGGAAGTCGGTAGCTGCGACCCAGAGCGCAACGCTGAGCACGTTACCAGCCATGGACCACAGCAATGCCGTCCGCCTGCCATATTTGTCCGAGAGTGTACCGATCACAGGCGACGCAACAGCCTGACATAGCGAGAAGATGGAGCCGAGAGCTCCGCCGAGCAGGACGATGTCGTAACGGGAGACGATGGGTTTCGCGAACGAGTTCTTGTACGCGTTTAGTCCCGCGAGGATCTTCGAAAGAATCGTGTTCGGGTCCCCAGTTTCATGATTGCGGTAGAATTCAAGAAGCTTGGGGAAGAGGGGGAGAATGAATGTAAAGGATATCTAGAGCGGCTGTCAGCGCGCAACAGTGGTGACACAAAAGGGTCATGACGTACCAAGTCAAGTAGTAGGGAAACAAATAGGACTTTTAATACTCTCTTCCGCAATGCCGGAGAGACTGGCAATGTATCTGCTCCCATCTTGGGCTTCGCCTCTGTGTAGTGCGAGGAGTGTGATTGCGAACAAGAGAAGTTGACAGCGTGGAAGGCAAGCTGTCAGCTGGATTCAAGTACTATACACTATAGAAGCGATCGGAAAGAGGGGAAGGACAAATCCGGCCTCGAAGATCCCATAAACTAGAAATAAAAGGCTCAAGTGTGAAAGAAGGCACTCTATCGAGCAAGCGGCGAACCTGTCAACTAAATCGGCTCATGACGGAAGTGGAACCGTGCAAGCTGGTTGTAGTGAAACGGAAGTGGAGAGCCAATGATCGCCACGGCCTGTTTGCGGCTGCGAGGCACCGCAAGGTCTGTTTCAAGTCGCACGTTTGCGCCAATTTGCGACAGCGGACAGTAATCAACAATCTACGTCAAGGCCGTTGTTTTAATTATTGCAGAGACCGTGCAAATACCCCTGGACGTGCACTCACAGGCAAGTCGTGCACGCGACGCGTTGTTCACGAAGAGAGAGCGCGGCGGGTGGAGCCGAGGCAATCCAACGAGCTCCATGCTGATCCCCGTCATCTATCAAATCATATCGCCGACCATGTCAGCTGCATGTAGCCGCGGGTCCTGAGTATCGAATGCAGTGTTCAGTGCGAGTCTTGTAGTGTCACTTGTACATCGTGGCGTCTTGCAGCAATCATGAGTGCAGATGAAGGCAAGAGAAAGGCCAGAGCGGCTGTCCAGGCCACGTTCGACAGGTATAAGCTGCTTGCCTCAAAGCGGCCTAAAGATCACATTGCAAGTGTTTCGATGTCAACATTGCTTAATGTAGGAGCTGACATTATACAGGACTTCGACAGCGAGGTCATGAACAATATGAAGATTACAGACGCCGGTCCCGAGGGTTCGGTGGAGTACCAGCTTTACATTGCGCCCGGCTTCTCCAACCTGAACAGTATGACCACCTCACAACACTGGCTGAAGTTAGCAATCTGATACTTCACTAGATGTCATGCATGGAGGTGCAGCAGGCGTCATCTTCGACATGTCGACAACCACGGCATTGTGTCCTGTCGCCCGCCCCGGTTTCTGGGAGTTCATGGGCGGTGTGACGCGCTCCCTTAACATCTCGTATCTCAAAGCAGTTCCAATTGGTATTACAGTGCGGCTGGTCAGCAGAGTGGTGAGTGTAGGGAAGCAGATGGCCATGATCAGAGGTGAGATGACAAGTCTTGATGGAAAGACTATCTTCTGCACGGTGGAGCACCACAAGGTGAACGCTCCTGTACTGCCAGATCATTTGAGCGCGAGGATACCTTGGGATGACGAGTTCGAGAACGAGCACCGGGTTGCGAATCGAAAGTCTGGGATGGATTTGAAGAGCAAGATCTAGTCCATCATAAATACGGATAGAACGACGTGCAAATTCATGACTGGTGTAATTATGTGGGATCAGTCCTGTATAATATTGACATTTGCGCTTCCGGATAGAACGCCGTCCAATGCTCTGATGTACACTAGCTATACAGTGCCTCCCATGGTGGGTATCGTGTGGCGTGTGTCCGTTTACCTCCTCTTGTTGAACTTCTTCGATTCTGTCATGTGTCAGCTTCCAACCCCCGGATTTCAGACGTTCGTCGACAAGCATACCCGCAGCCGTCCTCTTCTTCTTCGGCACCACCTTTCCTCGTGACCTTGCAACGTTCAGGTGCTCAATCCAATCCTCCTCGTCCTCATCCAAGAGCTCATTCTCAGGGTATAGCGATCGCAGCTGGGCGATTGTTCCTATTCTCGGGGGATAGTACGAGGCGACAGCGGCGCCCTTGAGGCGCTGGCGCATGATTGAGGTTCCGATGCGGACGCGCTCAGGGTTGTAAGTGGTGTTGAAGACGCGGCATGAGGCCTGTGATGGTCAGCGAGGGGCCCAAGTCCATCTATCAATACCAGCTACCTTCATGAGGTCCAGTACTCTTGCCCGTGGAACCGCCATCTTTGCGCAATGAATATCGTCCTCGGTGGTGATGCGGAGTTCAATTCATCAAGGATTTGTCTTGGCACTGCGGCCGCTAAAACTGCGGACTCCCGTCATTTCTCCCCACGACTTGGAGCTTCAGCAACGATCACTGCAGGTCGGATATTTTGACCATGTCGCAGAAACGAGGCAATTCCTTCAATCACTACGACAACCGCGACAGATTCGACAAACGCACTCGTCCGAACCAGCCTTCTTACGGTTCCACTCACTACGGCAATAGCAACAGCAATCGCGATCCTCGACACGGGCACCCGCAGCATCGCAGCCACGGCCAGCAACAATTGCGTGGTAGCAATGGCAATGATTACCAGGGCGAGCTGTCCAAGGAAGAGATGCACACTGGGCTTGTAGCCTTGCTTGACCGATTCGTTGCAGACGAGACGCGATCTGATGCCGACCGAAATGTCTTATACCACGCAGGCCAGCTGAGACAACTTCTTGCGCGCAAACAGAACCCGGTATCAACGACTGCACGGCACGAGCTTGACGAGAAGCGACCTGGTACAACACCCAAGGTCGCCGTACCCGCATACGTCCACCGCAAAGTCCAAGAGGCGAAAGACCTTCCACCACTCCCGCCAATTGACGAGCCTCACCTACACGATGCGGTCTTCACACACCGCTCGCACATTGTCAAGAGCGGAGATAAGCACGCCTATACCGATCTCGATCTCGACTACGAGCGCCTTGAGTTTCTTGGTGATGCTTACATCGAGCTCATCGCTTCCCACGCACTCTATAGTCGCTTTCCCCATGTCGACGTACCTCAGTTGTGCTCCTGGCGCGAACGTCTTGTGGAGAACTCTATGCTGGGCAAATTCTCCGAGGCGTACGGCTTCACCGATCGACTGCGACACCACAACCAATGGGATCGCAGCTCCAAGGCGTGGAAGAAGGTCGTTGCCGATATCTTTGAGGCCTATGTTGCCGGCGTAGTTCTCGCTGACCCAGAGCACGGCTACGAGGTCGCAGACAAGTGGCTGACAGAGCTCTGGGCCCCCCAGCTGCTGAGCTTCAAGGAGAAGATTGCTGAAAACCCTGCTTCGAAGAACAAGCTCGCTGCGCTGGTCGTCGTCAACGACGTCAAGCTCGTCTACCGTGAAGAGAAATCTATGATCTACGAACAAGGCACCAATCTCCAGAAGTACTTCATGGGCGTGTACTTGACTGGCTGGGGCTACGAAGACGAGTGGCTAGGGAGTGGAGAGGGGCAGAACAAAGCCAGTGCTTCTTTGGCTGCTGCTGCTGATGCTATCAAAAAGAATAGCTCGGTGATCCAGGACGCAGCTAAGCAGAAAGCGGAATTGGTAGCGAAGAGGAGGGAAGAAAAGGCCAAAGCCGAAGCCGAAGCCGAAGCCGAAGCCGAAGCTGCAACAAAAGCGGCTGACGAAGGCACATCCGTCGGACCTGGTGCACGACAAGACACAGTGGAGAGCAAGGAAACGAAGCGGGAAAGGGATGCGGCAGAGGCCGATGAGATGCCCAAAAAGAAACACAAGACAGACAAGAGAGACAGGGAGTAACGCGGGGATATGTCCGAGAGCGACTGATTGGAATAGGGCCCTTCGCGTTTACGCCTAAGCATTTTCGTGCATTTGCCCTAGTTAGTGGACCGCGGACAACACACCCTAAGCCCTCACGACGAAAGAGTCGCGCTGGTAAACCGATCCCCCTCAGCGATATTCCTCTCTGGCAGCTTTTCGCAATTATACAAGGCCATAATACACCAATATGTAGGTATCTAATTCATGCAAGATAGTCCTATCTGTATGTCAGATGCTCAGAGGCTGCCGTAGCCTTGAACCGAAGCCCTTCATTGTGAGAGCTGACGTGCAAGACTCTCCAACTGCGAAGCCTAGAAGAATACCACCATCTTGATAACCACATCGGAGCGGGCGATTGCTCCTCATGATCGTATATTATGTCAACAAGAAATCTCATCATCAGGGGTCACTGATCACGACAGACGATAGAATGTTGAAGAGAGAACGATCGTTATTAGATATGTCTGCAACACCAGTCCCCGGTGTCATTACGACAGATAGTCGTGTCTGTCGTATACTTACTCGCTCAAAGAACGCTGAACGGCAGGGCATCCCTTTCCAAACGCCGCTCCTGTCTAAACACAGCTAAATGTCGTGGTTGTAAAAATGCTTGTTGCCTATAGAAGCAACACATGAACAAAGCCTGAATCGAATTAAGGGAAGTACCCTGGCGCCCCCCACTTAAGAAATGCGCTGGATTCAGTCCAGCGCTGCCGCGGCTGTAAGAAAGCGCATACGCAAGTGTGTATGCGCTTCATGTAATGATACATTGCAAGCGGAAGAAGACTTTTATGCCTTGAGGCCGTCGCGCATGCTCTGGCTGCTGGAGCTAACCGGCACGTTGGAGACGGGGAGTACGGACTTTGCCTTTGCGGCGGCGTTCTGGCGCACCTTGGCGAGCGCGTAGACAATGCCACTGATGAAGCCGACGAAGATGGCGGAGACGCTGCCGAATGTGACGGGGGCGTCGAAGAAGATCAGGCCGCTGAGCGCGATAGGGAGCTTGTTCAGAGCTCCGACCATCGAGTAGGTTGTCGAGGTTGTGACGCGGACAGCCCACGCAGAAGTGTATGAGATGAAGACCGAGGAGAGACCGGACAGGACCATGACGAAGATGACGGCGTTGCGCTGGTCAGCGGGGAAGTTCTTCTGGATGTTGGCGGGCGACCAGTCTTCGACGACGATGGATGCGATCAGGAGGATGGGGATGGTGAGGAGGTTGTTGTAGTACATCGCTGAGATTTGTTAGCCAGTCCCGATGACTGTTGCATAGGCAGAACTTACTGTCAAAGTCCTTGAAGTTGGTGAGCTTGATGCGTTTCCTCATGCAAAGAACGAACGTGGCACTGCAGATGCAGTTGAACATCATCCAGAGGTAGCCGGCGTGCAGGGTTGAGACTGCCTCGGTCGCTGCCTCAGTAGCATGGCCCACGCTAGAGAGCGCATGCTGAATGTCTGCCCAAGCTGCAATAACAGAGCTGAAGACCATTAAGCCGAAAGAGAATAGAGCCATTGGTGTAACAGAGCCACCGAACCAGAGCACCTCACCATACGCGATGAGGATGATGGTCAAATTCTTGAAAATGGTGTAAACGGGAATCGAGAGGAACTTGAGCGCCCAGGTACTTGTGTAGATCATGCCAATGAGGAGGAGAGCGATGGGGAACCCTGCCAGTATTAGCCTAGGAAATCTTTCTCAGACGGAAGCCTCCACGTACACTTCTTTGCTTCATCCGAATTGAAGTCGCGGTATGTGATAACTCCAGAGGCTTTGCACACAGAAATTGCGACAACACAGACAACTGACTGCACGCAAAGCAGGAAGAAGTTGAGGTTGAAGTCGCGGCCAGACAAGACATACTTGTTCGTAACCGTCATAAGAATCGAGGACCCGCAGTACGACAGGATGGCGATGACAGGGTTCTCTGTGACGGAAGTGCTGCTGCCCTTCGTAGAGCGCGTTACCGGCGAAGGCGCACGGGAGCCTCTCGCTGAGCCCATGCCGTAGTCGTCGCTCTTCTTGTCGTCGGCCATGGCGAAGTGCTATGTGATGAGCGGATGCGCGGCGCGTGTCGTAAGGACTGGAATATCCGCAGGAGTGGGATCTGGAGTAGTCTTGACTCGCAAGGTGGTTGACGATGTCGGGAAGAGGACAGAAATGACAAGTTTGGGGAAAAGAGGAGTTGCTGGATGGTGATGCGCAAGGACGCGAGTACGAAAAGTGGGCCACGCCTCTAAAGCACCCCTGGCTTAAATTAGACTTACACCAACAGCTCGTAACTGGCCGCAAGTAGCCCTGCACAACGGCTGAGAGCCTCCTTTTCCCGTTAGACAGCAGCCTCCGTCAGCAGGCCTTACATTCGTTATTTTTTCTGTGACGACTAGCCTGATTCTTGAATGCGAAAAAGGAGAATGCATGTTGACTTTGGCTGCACGTGACTTTTGCTAGTCTTCGATACGTTGATCTCAGCGTCTCCAACTTTACGACGCCCCTCACATTCGCTTGTGATATTGAGGCAACCCAAACACCATGTCTCAACTAGACTCAAAAGTTGCCTCGGTCATTGATCGTGCCGCCAAGAATGATGAATCCGACGAGGACGATCTGATCGCACAGCTCGAAGACGACTCAGAGTTAGATGCCTTCCGAGCACAACGCATACAGCAGCTCCACGACGAATTTGATAGGGCTCGGCGACTGAAGGCTAGCGAGCATGGCACATACTCCGAGATCAAGGACGAAAAAGCATTAATGGACATCACTACGAGTACGAAAAATTGTGTCGTTCACTTCTTCAAGCCGGACTTCAACCGCTGCCGCATTATGGACACCCACCTCGAGGTTGGTCTTCGTCATATCCTCTGCAAGAACCCACACTAACGTCCCAAAGTCACTTGCCCCATCACACTACGAAGCTAGGATTTTGAAGATTAACGTCGATAATTGCCCGTTTCTAGTCACAAGACTAGGTGTGCAGGTACTCCCGTGTGTCATTGCCTTCGTTGATGGCGTTGGTGCTGACCGTATTGTTGGCTTTGAGGGACTGGGGCGAACGCCAGATAACTTTACAGTCAGAGACCTTGAAGCCAGATTGATTCGCGCTGGCGTCTTCGCAAGAAACAAAGTCACCAAAGAAGATGAGGAAGAGCGTAAGCAAAGAAGCAAGACTGCAGCCAAGTACGACGATGAAAATGACGATGACTGGGATTGAGCAAGAGAGGGAGAAAGAGAACATTGCAAGGGGAAGGCTCCGCTGTCAGTAGTCTGCTCGGCTTTCGGGCGGAGGCGATCGACCGTCTTTACTTGTCTGCATGCAATTATGAAGGGAATGGTAGTGCACGAGATTACGAAAATGAGTAACAGGATGGATACTCACACTTCGCTCAACTGGAACCAGCAAAGGAGGCCTGTTATGTCCTGTGCCCGCAGGCGTTGCGAGGAGCCCGGAAGTGCAGTTCAAGCCCACGAAATATGCTATAGGAGAGACGCGATGTCGAGGTTGAGCCTCGCGATCAGATCGACCATCAGGCTTGGCTGTCAAGAATGCAATCGTGAACTTTGATCGATACGGTGTCAGCCCGCGTATATCAATTGAACCTGGTTCACAACTTGCATCTTTCTTCATACAACGGCGCACCTCTCAAAGTAAGCTAGCCGACGTACTTTTGGGCCACACGTAG
>JUDZ01009190.1:0-16947 GCA_000812845.1 Stagonosporopsis tanaceti | reverse complement strand
CAGCAGCAGCAGCAGCAGCAGAAGCAGCAGAAGCAGCAGAAGCAGCAGAAGCAGCGCTTGCTTGCTTGCTTGCTCGTTCGCTCATCCATTCAGTCAGTCAGTCATTCATCCAAAGGCGCGCTGCAAGTGCATGTCCCAAAGTCACAACTCGTCGTCCTCGTCCATCTTGGACTCGATCATGGTCGTCGGCAGCGTGCCCTCCGAGTTGCCGCGCTCCTTCTGCGACCCCATCAGTGCTTGGCCGAGGCTCTTGCGCACGTTCTCGTCGAAGCCAGGCAGGGACGCGCGGTGCTTCTTGAACGGCGACGCAATGCTGCTCTCCGCGTCGGCCGTGGCAGTCGCTGATGAGGAGCCCTCGGCAGATGAGTTGCCCGGAGCAGGGGTGCCGGAGATGGGCGATCCAGATGAGGAGTCGCCTGCGGTCGGACCGCGTGCCAGAGGCTCAGCGGAATGCTGTCTTTTCAGCTGTCGGGGCGTTAGACAGAACTACTGCTGAAAAAAAAAATGAAAAAAAAGGAAAGAACTGACCTTGATCTTCCGTACGCCCTCCGCCAGTTCGCCTTGCTTGGCTGCATCCTCTGGCGAGAGCATACCCTTCTCCATGACGTCCTTGTCGTCGTCGACCTCATCAGGGCGCGCTTCGTCTTCATCATCGGCGTCGCTGTCCATGGCGTCCGCGCTCTTCTGCTTGGCCTTTGGTGATTGCATATCGCGGTACCCTCCAAAGTTCTTTGTACCTTTGGCAGCGTCTAGAGGCTTGAGGTTGCTGAGGTCCAGTCCCGACTTTCGGCGTGCCGCTGGCGAGGCCACGACAGGCTTCTTGTCGCTGGATTCTAGGATGCCCATCTTTCGTAGTTGACCTATCTATGTAAGCTTGAAAGGCGCCCCGATTGGTTTGTGCAACCTACGCTCTCCACGGTACAGAAACGTGAAAACAGCATACGGTTTGTCTGGAGGATCGATGCCAGTGACGGTCTGCGTGCTGATCGACTTGGGGTCTAGTGTCTTGGGTTTAGCAAAACTCGTAGTGTGATCGATGTCCTCGCCATCACCGCCACCATTCGGATCGTCATCATCGTGCGCGTCGAACTGCGGTGAGTACTCTCCACGCTTGATCTCGCCAGACGCTAGAACACGGAACAAAGCAACCTTGATCTGGCCTGCAGCCTCGGGCACAGGAGGCTCGTCGTCGGAGTCAGAATCCGACGTGAAGAAATCATCATTGCCCGACAGCGCTTCCACTGGCGCATCCTTCTCATCACCATAGCGGAGAACGCCGTTCCGCGACGGCCTGCTCTCGTCTTCGTCGCTGCTGCCGCGCGCTTCCCTCCTCTTCCTGCGCTTCTTCTCGAGGCGCTGCTTTCTCCGCTCAATCTTGGCGGCGACGTTCTTGTCTGAGCCCTCGAGGTCGAGCCCGTTAAGCCAGCGCTCGAGTCCGACCTCGCGGAACAAGAACTCACGCTCGGCCAGTCCTCCTCCCTCGGAATCGGGCACACTGACCCAGCGAGAGTTCACCCATGTCTCTTCTCCGCGCCGTAACAGTGTGGCGACCTCCTCTTTCGCGCGTCCGTCGAAGTAGATGTAGGCAGCGATTGTCTCGTTGGGCGAACTCGTGAGGGGCTTGTAAGGAGCGATGGCGGCGCCGTACTTGCCCCGCTCGCTGGTGATGCCCGGGAGGCCGCCGACGATTTTCGGGTGCGGGTTGGGGTCTTCGGGGGTGGGCTTGGGCGCCGAGTAGGGGACGTTCAGACCTGGCGTGAGCAGGGTGATGGAGATGGCGAAGGTAGACTGCTCGGGCTTGGTAGCACCAGGCGGAATTTTGGCGGGCGGCACGGGGATGTACGACGTGATTCGGTGGAATTTGGATTGCTTCTGTATCGAGTGCTCTGACAAGGGCCCGTTGGGCGTGTGGATGCTCACCGCAAGCCCCAGGAAGCAGGGCATGGCGGGCTACAGATAGCGGTTACCAGCGCGGGGAGACAACCGCGGGGGTGATGCGGAGCGGCTCGAAGCTGGAGCTGCGTGGGCTGGGCCTGCCGCAGATAAGATTGCCCGGGCTCGGTCGCGCGAGGACGTTGCACGGCGGGCGAGCGAAATTTCGGTGTGGGGTCGGTTTGGGTGATTGTGCTCAAGTTGATTGCGGTGTAGGCGGCGAGCGCTCGGAGCGAGAAGAGGGACGATGCTCCTGCTAATGGGGCCAATCACGCCAATCACGTAACGTGATAGCGCGCGTTCGCAGCACGCAGTCGGTCACGGGTTGCGAGGAGAGGCGAGAGTCGCTTCTTAGGAAGTGAGGAGAGGCGAGAGTCGCTTCTTAGGAAGTGAGGTCAGGCAGCCTGAGTGATGTTGATCGCGGCGGCGTGGTGCGCCCGTTGATTGGGTGCCCTCGCGACCTGAGCATGTCAAATGTTCCCGTCCACAGACGGGGCCCCGCGGCAGCGCGTCATGGTCAACAACAAACACCGGCGAGCTCCTTCACCCAACACTGCTACCGTCTTTGCATGCTACGTGCGTTTGGTATGGCTTTCACCGGGCCTCTGCATAGTCTCTCGAATACGTTCGTCTAGTCTAGGGTATCATGTACAAAGCAACGCCGCACAACTTACTCTCCATCTGATGCAAACATGTCTTCAGCTCGGGGTCGCAGCCGCCTGGCCCGCGCCGCTGCCGTCTCTCCAGGGATCTCAGCTTCCGTCACGGCCGAGTTGGTTTGTGGTGCTGCGTCGACAGCCTTGTGTTCCGCTTCGACGGGCGCTGCACCAGGCGCTGCATCAGGCGCTGCGTCAGCCGCTGCGTCAGGCACTGCCTGGGGCGTGCCGTCGTTTGACCCATCCAGGGCCGTCACATCCTCGCCATGCTCTTGATCAATATCCATCCTGTCGCCCCCACCGTCGTCGTTGCTCACTTTGTTGCTGGTGGTGGCCTTCGCGGCAGTCCTGCGCTTGTTTCGTTTTTCTGCTAGTTTCCTCTCTTGCTCGGCTTGCTCCTTCTCTCTCTCCTGCGCATTGAAAGCAGTATCAAGGTGTTCCAACACAGGCTTGTCGAACAGGTGCTCGTCTTTCCAGACCGTAAGAATACTGTTGACCTCATCCCTATACGTTCGCTCCGTCATGCGTCCCATTTCGAGCTGCGCAGGCAGGCTCTGAAGATGTTCAAAAGCCTTGCGATCCACAAGCTGCGTGCCGAGGGCGAGTCGGTATTTGTATGAAGCGCCAGACTGTTTCGACGTGGTGAAAAGAACATCAGAGATGATGCGTAGGGCGTTTAGGGTAACTTGTCGCAGTTCGGTGCGTCTGCGCTCTTCTCGATCTTCTACTTCTCCAAGACGTCTTCTTGTATTAGTATCAGTCATCTGGAAGGGCGCAATCAGGTTTGATACAAGTATGTGTATGACCTCGTCCATACCCTGTGTCGCATGCTCGACAGCAAAGACCGATATGGCCGCGATGTCGTCTGCCAGGATGCTCCCAGGCGGTAGTAAGGTAAGCTGCCAGAGCAGCATGGCTCGAGAGCGAGTACCCATGATACCATGACCATTATCGATGCGTCCAGGATAGTCGTCGCCAACAGGCAGCTGTCTTTGCTGGGGCTTCTCCTCATCTTCGTCGTCGTCAGAATCTTGCTGATTGGAGTCGAAAGCTCCCAGATGGTTCGCAAACTCGTCCGCCAGCGGGTCCGTTGGCCCTTGCCACATCCCCTGCCTCGCGAAGATTTCAGAGTTGGGTGTATCGCATACAATCTGATGCATTCGCCACCTGTAGTACCGATTCACTGGGTGTTTTTGATCGAAAAGCCAGGCGAAACGCTCTTCCTCTTGAACCTGCGGGTCGTTCATCAGAGCGGCCTCGAACTCTACACCGCCGTTAATGACACCTTCAATGGTCATGTGAACCAAGCGGAGCATTGCAATGTCCGGAGGTTGGTTGGCGGTGATGACTAACCGCTCCATGTCCTCGCGCGGTCGGTCCCTGTCTCTAACTCCACCTCCAAGATCTGGGGGAGGGGCGTAGCCTTTAGCTACCTCTGGTGCTTGCCATCGCGCACCGAATGGCTCTGTCCGCTGTTCTGTGCCCACAACACGACCACCGAGATATCTGTCCAAGTGCAAATAGTAGCCCCTTCCCAGGTACTTTTTGTCGTTCAGCCTGTTCATAGCATCGTCAAGATCTCGTGCCTTCACTTCCTTATCAAAGATGACCTTCATTGTCAAGCTCGGTCGTCCCTTTGTTGTTGAACCTTGCGGGGGGATCTTTTCGATTTTTGTCACCTTGAGCGATGGAAAATCCGCGAACAGCTCCTCGACGCGTTTCGCGTCCATTGTTGGTGGGAGATTGGACGCTTTCGCTACGACGGTCGTGTATAGATTCTCCCTCTGCTTAGCTCCATCGAGAGAGCCGGGACCTGTAGGGGCTACGCCGCCGAATCGTGGTTGTGTTGAAGGATTGAGTCGTCCTGCACCGGTATTTCTGAATTCGTCGAGTGGATCGACTTCGAGGGTTCCGGGTCCGCTCTTCATGGTCCGCTGCCGCCCTGTGAAGTGCCTCTTACTGCCTGTGGGAACAAAAACCTCCTCCTCTTCTTGTCGCTCTGGTTCGCCGAGGACCTTGCTGCCATCGCCATGCTCCTCCTCGAACTCGGCCATAACTTTGTCCAGCGCATTTTTCTCCTCACGCTCCTTTGCCTCCTCTTCCGCCTGGACCTTGGCGTTCAACGGGGCCTTGTTGCCCTTGGCTGCACCCAATGAGAACTTGAACGCCATGCTGCTGGTGTGAGGTGTATAGCAGCTCCCGAAGTGAGCGTCGCGAAAGACGAGCTGTCGCTAGCGCCGCCAATGGTTCACTAGCGCGTCTTGTTACCGTCGTCATACCGCGACCACCTCGACGTCGCAATGAGAACTCAGTCTTGATAGTATGGCGTCGGCACAGGAGGTTCAGAACATCCTCCGTTTCCTGTCGCAGGACGCGAAATTGCCACTTGCCCAAGCTCTGGGGAAGGTCAAGGAGCTTGAAGCAGCGAAATTGGTTACGCGTAAGATCACGTGAGAGCGCATACACGCGGCGAGTCAGGTCTGACAGTATATGTACAGCTGAGGATCTTGCTAAGGCTGGCTTTCCGAGTCTGAAGACCATCTTTGGAGACGAGAAGCTAGCGCGACAAGTCTTCAATGCCGCGAAACGAGTGTCAAAGAAACGGTCTATAAGTGATGCTTCGGGCCTTGAGCCAGCCCCTCCGCCATCAACGAAGAAGCTCAAGCCGTTATACGGGCAACCTCTGAGCCCCGCTGACATCGAAGCTTCACTAGTACTTCCATCAGCTATTCACAACGAAGATGTACTCAAGTCGAAGACCATTTTCACAAATCGAGCACCATTAGTGCTAGCGTTCACAGTAGTACTACTAAAGTTCACTATGCCAGACCAGCCTATTTCCAGCAGATTGAGCCTTGCGCAAGCCGTTGTCAGCATGAACAGTAAGACCAAGGCCGTACACATTGGGATCGACAGTGGAAAGACAGCAGAGGACGAGGGCTGGGGAGAAGGACAACCAATCATTCGGATCATGAACAGAGAGATTCGAGTGATGAAACGCTGGGGCTACGAATGGGAAGAGCCCTTGACAGAGGAGGCGACCAAAGTCGAGGAGGCAACTCAAAGTACTGTGAAAGAAGAGCAGTCAACGCAAGGGACGCTCGTAGGTGTCGAGTCGGCTGGAGCCAAGGAATCAGCACTGTGGGGTATTGACCTGGAGGCGCTCAAAAAGGCCAACACTGGACCGAACTCCAACAAACAATCCAGCCAACTACCCATACACACCGCTCAGGGTGCCCGAGCATACTTGTTGAAGTCGTTCGAAACACCAAAGGCAGCATCGACCGATACCAGCGCAGCACCTGTCAAGCGGACCGCCGCCTCTCTGACAGCAGAGAAAGAAAGGAATCTCGGGATGTTACTGGGCGCTCTCGAGCTTCTGTATCAGTCATGGGCTCACGTTCTGAGTAAGGATGAGCTCGATAGACGGGCCTGGGGCTGGTATGTGCGCGTCCGTCCAGAAGTCGCTTCTGGTCAGGCTGGTTGGGGCGGGAAAGGCATTATCAAGCTGGCAGATATACTTGAACTGCGGCGGCCTGCTGTTTGATGGAGGTCTGGACCACGCAGATATCAATGGTGCGGATCTTTTTCTGAAGCTGGAGGCTAATAAAGATGCCGACATTGAACTAGGATACTCATGCGTGGGAATGGATTGCGACCTAATGTATTGCCCTTTGCTCGACTTGTCTCAAGCTACGTCTTCGTCACCAGAGCCGTTAGAGCTTCCCCCCGAATTTGAGGGATACCAGCTGTTCAAAGCTTCCAAGTTCTTGATCATGCGCACCTTTGCATATGTGTTCTTACTCTTCTCCTTCTTCATTGTTGCGGTAATAAGGTCCGTCCCTTTCTTCGCAAAAGCGTTCTTGAAGTGACCGTCTCGGTCTAGCATGAGCGAGTTCCATCCTGCTCTCTTGGCACCAAAGAAATCGTGTTGCAGCGAGTCGCCAACATACAGCTTCTCAAAGTCCTCTGTCTGCAGTCCATCGTCTCTCCCGTTCAGCGTCTCCTTGAGAGAGTCGACTGCCGCATCGAACATGGCACGATTAGGCTTCTCAACACCAACATCGTAGCTGAGTACAACGAAGCTGATGTCGTCCTCCAAGGCAGCTTCTGCAGTACGCTGGTCTGGAGTACCTACTCTCCTTGGGCCGATCTTGAGGCCGAAAGATTCTAGGATACCCGGTACGCGGTCATCTGAATTTGTGATGATGCCAACAACAGTTTTGTCCCACGGCCAAGATTTGACGTTAAGGGAAGATGGCTTCTTTTTGAGCATTTCAAAGAACGGCACAACGTCAGGGAAGATATCGTACCCCTCTTTTGTCGAGTAGCGCTGCAACAATTCATCCACTAGACTTTGAGGTACTTCCTGCCCAGGCTCCAGCCAGGGCTGAAATGTGCTGTGTATTACCTATACATCGTCAGCTGTTAGTTGAGTAGATGTGAAATGGGGTTTTTTACGTTGCCCCACCATCTTTCCGCTCCCAGGCCTGTCGCCTTGCCATAGTTGGGACTCCTTTCCGACGCCCATTTGAAAGCTCTCTTGAACTCTCTACCGACATCCGAGTCAGGGTTCTTTGTGGAGCACTTCACCCCATGCTTGATGGCAGCCTGAGCATACGCCGTCGGAATGGGGATGTTAGGTTGGAACAGCGTCCCAAACGCATCAAAGCAGAGCAGCAAATTCCTTTTCGCACATTGAGCTCGTGTGGGAAACATTGTGATGTCGTTGTTTAGAGGCGTCTAAGGTCGCTGAAAGGGGCTTGGTCACGTCCAATGGGGACACGAACACCTCCGCCCCATTTCGAGGAGCATCCACGACACGACACGTCCAACTTACACACGCTCCTTTAGACAATTGCCCTCCGCACAAGATGGCTCCCGCCCAGCAGAATAAGGACAAGTACTCTGTCCTGCTCCCCACATACAACGAGCGCCGCAACCTGCCCATAATAGCATGGCTGCTCAACAAGACGTTCACGGAGAAGTACGCACCCCTGCACCTGCACCCCTCGCGGCGACGCGCACCAGCAGCATCACCAGCTAACACTGCGCCCACAGCAACCTGGACTGGGAACTGATCATCGTGGACGACGGCTCACCGGACGGAACACAGGAAGTCGCCGCGCAGCTGCAGAAGGTCTACACACCGCAGCACGTCCAGATCCGCGCGCGCGCGGGCAAGCTGGGTCTGGGCACCGCGTACGTCCACGGCCTGCAGTTTGCGACGGGCAACTTCGTCATCATCATGGACGCCGACTTTAGCCACCACCCCAAGTTCATCCCCGAGATGATCAGCCTGCAGAAGACGAAGAACTACGACATTGTCACCGGCACCCGGTATGCAGGCAACGGCGGCGTGTATGGCTGGGATCTGAAGAGGAAGTTTGTCAGCCGTGGTGCCAACCTGTTTGCGGACACCGTGTTGAGGCCCGGTGTTAGCGACTTGACGGGCAGCTTCAGGCTGTACAAGAAGGAGGTGCTGCAGAAGGTCATGAAGAGCACGGAGAGCAAGGGGTACACGTTCCAGATGGAGATGATGGTGCGCGCGAAGGCCATGGGTTGCACTGTCGCCGAGGTGCCCATCTCGTTCGTTGACCGTCTGTACGGTGAGAGCAAGCTTGGTGGAGACGAGATTGTCGAGTACGCCAAGGGTGTGCTGAACCTGTGGTTGAAGGTTTGAGAGGACGGTTGCATGCACTCGGCGTTGGACGGTAGGGAACATGAGCATTGTTGGGAGCTTTCGGGCTTGCTGATGAATGATATCCACGGCACGTAGGGAGTGATTACTTTGGCTTTGCGTGCATCTACTACTGCCTTTAACTATAACAATTCACTTCTTCTCCTTTGTTACCTCTTTTCTTTCCTGACTCTTCCCAACGAGCATCCTTGTTTCCGCATCATCCCTTCTGGCGCACACAGAACTATCCTGGTGTTGGACACTCGTTTTCACTTTCCACGTCCTCCTTTCCGATCGGGTGGCTCGTCAGCGCAGCAGCCCGACTCGCCGCAGTAGGCATATCATAGAACGACTTCGTTGCTGAGTCCTTCCTCGACTGCATCTGCACAGACTGATACGGATCGCCAGCAAGAGGTAGATGTCCTTGACGCTCTAGGCACGCCTCTTCGCCTTTGATAGCCGGCGGAGGTAACTTCAGAGAGGGAGGCTCGGTGATGGGAACATGACCTCTGATGGTATGCACCGACGCCCCGTCTCTCACCGATTCGGATGCGATGATGGGGGTCCTTAGGAGGAAACTAGAGATGGATCGCTTGGGGAGTGTCCTGGGCCATGAATCGGACTCGGTAGGGCGCGGTGAGAGAGTTTGCATTGGTGTTGTGTCATGTTCTGTGTTTGTACGGTGCTTGCTAGGTATCGTGCCCCCTCGTGACCTCGAGCCAATGGACATGAACCGCCGAAGCTTTGTAGGTTTGAGCTGTGGCTGCTGAATGCGATCGTGTTCGTGGCTGAGTGTCGGCTTGCTGTCGCTGGCACCATCGAGGTTCATGATTGCAATGAAGCGTGGTAAGACGTGTAGAGATTATGTTGAGTGTACGAATGGTGGTCACGCAGCCTCGCGAAACCGCGCTTATGGACTGCACATGGCTCTTGCCTGTCTTGCTTACCACGAGCCAGGGTGTGGAGGAATGAACGATTCAACTAGCAAACCGGCAGGCAGCAACGACCCTGAGTACCATGACCGGCTGAGTACCATGACCAGCTGAGCTGGTGCATATGACCATCACCAAGAGCGCTTTGGCGAAAAGATAATAGTAGCAAATGCCGTGGAGGAATGCACAGGACGTGGTACAAGGGACAATAGTGAATAAGCTCGGCCACGGATCTACGATGCCCGTCTTCTGAGGGGACTTCGAATGACCCTGAGGAACCTAGGCTAAGTGAGGTCGAGTCTGACTGCAGCTTGAACGCAAGGGTCCGCCAACATCCCTCGTTACTCCGCAGTGTTTGTTGATTAGATGCATGTACGGTCGTCCTTCGTATTGCGGTAACGCCGAACGTCGCGGCCGATGAATGGGACAAGCCTGAAGTCGCAGTCATGCTGTTATGGTGGACAATTTGACCTACGCTTGTAAGCAGCACCTCCGGCACATTCAAACAAGTGCACGTGTCAGCACACGATGGAGGTATCGTTTCATTCAGGAGCAAGTCCCAGTTCGTTGATTTCCTGGTTATCATGTCTCCTCGCATATCCTCCCCAGTCACAGCGCCTCGCAGCACCGGACTAACGCATCCTTGCCCTCATGACGACCATGTGAAAAGCCGATCCATTCGTGAAGAACTCCGGAACCGAAGGAAAATGCCAACGCGCCACTTCTCCCCAGAACAAGCGCTTATCGCAGGCGGCGGGCCTCGCGTTCGGACTCGAGCAGGCAGAGGATGTCGTTCTCACGGACTGTGCAGAGTTAGCCGGCTGATCGCGGTTGGCTGGAGGGGAGGTTGTGTACCAGCGCCCTTGACGTTACGGATGATGGAACGGGTCTGGTCGTCCATGAACTCGACACGGCACTGAGTGACACCACCACGGGAGCCTAAATCGCCGTTAGCCTGGAGTTCCTTCCAATTCCTGATGACCTGAGCCGTGCAGCCACGCCGTCGCACATCTGCCCTCCAACTCTTCCTCGTACGCTGTCTCAGTGCGGGGATCGCATACCGGTTCGGCCAAGGACACGAGTGACCTTGACGAGCTTGACGGGGGCCTTAGCGGTTTCCATTGTGTGTGATTGTGTGTTCGACGGGAAGCGGTCGTTCGGTGTGGATTTGCGCGGCGGGTGGGAGGTGAACTTGCGGTTGGTAAATTGACGATGGTCACAGTCGATTTTCGCTTTGTGGGTGGCCCGTGCTGCTTTTAGGCTATGCGCTATCCGCCCGCCCCAGTCGATCACGTGAACATTGGAACCCCTGCCACGATTTTCCGTTACACTGGTCAACATAACACTGTGTCAGCATTTCGCTGGGTCGATGATTTGGGTACCTGTAGGAGCAAGTTACTAGCGACTCCAGGTATGACCGGGCGAGTTGTGTACAGATCGAGTGACGGAAGACCAAGGACCATCACTCTGAACTCTCAAGAACGGGCGCAGACGTGGGTATGAGAATACGATATTCCTTATCGAGGCTCAAGACCACGTTTGAAGTTGCATGCACAAGAGATCAAGACTCAAGCTATTGATCACCAAACATGTGTTAGTCGACATTAGGTAAGTCTATCACGCTTCAGGAGCTACTTGGTGTCGCAACAACCGCTTCCTGATCCATCTATCGGATTCGAGCCGGGATACTGTGAGAACCTCAGTAGAATCAGTAGAAGCACCGCCTGAGGGCTGTTGTTCATGGACTGCAAGTTTCGCTAATCCGGCTTGACGAACTGTCTTCCTGAAGCGAGACCTTCTTGATAATACATCACGAGCCTTGCGCCTCACTGAAGCCATGGCGGCTCTGACAGACCTTTTTCTACGGTCTATAATAGGTCTAGTCGAGGATGACGAGGCTTCATCGTCCAGTGTGCCGGCCTGATGCCCCGATTTTAGGCTGTCCTGGTCTTCATACTCAGGTTCGCTCTGCTCTTGTTAGCCATTTGTCAACTTGTCTGTTAACTCCCCGTGGTCGACGAACCTCAGTGACGATCGGGAATGCATCCCTCACCCGCTGCAGCCAGATGTCGCTTGCACCAAAGGCGGGATCCATGAGGTAGTTGTGCTCAGCTCCATCAACGACTTGACTTCTGTAGCTGAAAGTGTTCCTCATTGGCAGTTGGCTCGAGCATTGACTGTAACCTTTAATAGGCTCTGGTGTCGATCGCTGTGAAGTCCAGCATTCATCGAACCACGCTTTGCCCTTCTCACCTATCATAGCATCTGCCTGCGCATGGAACGTGTCAACGGTCCATGACCTGCCCATACCATTTACGCAGTCTTCTTCACTGATCATCTTTGAGAGCAAAGGCACAGCATAGTCGAAGTCTGACCAGTAGACGCTCGAACACCAGGCGACAGAGCGAGGTCTTCGTAGGAACAGCTGTACATCCGCTGATATACCATCCATGCACTCAGCGAACAGAAAGGCCGTGATGTGGCTTCGCAGCTCCTCCACAACAGCACTGTTGTCCAAGGATAACTCTACTGGCTCATCGTGCAAGAACAGCGAAGTATCTCGTCTTCGCACACTCATGGTCGTTGGCGTCAACGGGATAGGCGCTGGGTCCGATCTTGAGGCTGGCACCGAGTTGGACCGGTGAATCGAGTCTCGGATGCCCTGTTTGAAACTGCCACTGAGCCCGGCGAGGGGTATGATGTTGTCGTTTACAAACTTTACGGTTGATACAAACTTACCCAAGAGGGGCGCAGGAAGCAATTCAGCGGCCCGCAACTGCGATACTTTGGAATGTGACTGATGCTAAGAGCAAGTAAGCTATGAGCCAATTCTTCGTTGACGAACCAAGCTATACGTCTGCGAGTCAAAGCAATGCCCGCTGCATATGGAAGCACACGTACGACCCACGGGGCGAAGAAGCAGACATAAGGAGTCTCTGGGTGTAGAAGATAGGGATAAGTGAGCAACGTATTCACAAGGTAGACATCGCCGCCACTGTGACTCGCAAGGGAGACACGAGCGATGTCCAGATGAGCAAGCAGTGATGGTACCAGTTCTATCGTTGTCAGCACTGGCAGGTTGGCAATGCGTGTGCACGTTAACAGACCGAGCCAGATCTGTATGCGCTTGTCCAGATCCACACACTGGCTGCCGCTAATTCCAGGTCTGTCCGGATGGATGATTCTGACATTGCGCGCTTTCGCCATCTGGTCAAGGAGAGAATAGCAAAAGCGCGTGCCCATCAGCGCACCGCAGAACAGGACCACTGCATCGCTGTTGGAATCGCCGTAGTCTGCGTACGAAGCCCGGTATGGTGCATGCCTGCCAGTGTCGTGATTTGGAGGAAGGACGTAGCTTTTGTGGAAACGGATGTCGCATAGGAAGTCGAGTACTGACATGCTAGCCTGGAAAGATGAAGGGTAGCCAAGATGTGTATGGCTGACAGCGAATTGTGTATGAGCTGATGTCTGGGCATGTCTACTAGTGATTGTTGACAGGTGCGACACATTGGTTCCTGCAATCCGGCTCCCTCGGGAACCAGTGACCAAATTGGAAGTCACAGCAGCATGGGCAGTCTCGTGGAAAGAGGAAGTTTCAACACGGCATCACGAAGACACTCGATCCGGAGATGCGCGGATAGCAACCGATCCGTGCCAATGACCAAGTGCTGTGACGACAACCTTAATGTTCCTGGAATTCGTGGAATACCTCCTCCCAGGCATAAGTGCGTTTATGGTTACTAGCCACTCGGCATTACGTTCTCGGTTTTCCATCTCGACCGCACGACCGCCGCTCGTTGAGTTTGTAAAGTAGTTGTCAATAACCGGTGAGAAGCGTTGTCGTCGGTCACATGGAAGAAGAATCTGGATGATGGACCCCTCAGAAGGGAGCTTATTCGCAGGCTGACGCCAGTGAAGTGCTTGGTTGAGTCGTTCGCAGCTTACCGATCTCAAGCCCCGCTGGGTGAGCGGGGCAAGCGGGTGTCCTCTGGTGCCTCTGTCCAGCGGCTCTTGTGTTGACCCAGAACCAAAGGCACTGCTGCCAATAGCGCAGCCGAGGCCGTGTCAACGAAAGCGAACGGTCGTGTGCTTCATGTCGTGATATGCCATGGTTCCTGGAGGGCGTGTGGCGTCTTATCTTTGGCCAAGGCAGGACAAGCTCATGTTCATGCGCTCCAATTCGCTGCAGCTCGCGTCGTTTGTCTCATAACCTGAACCTTCACGATCCAGGCGCGACAACACGGCGAACGCTGGGCGCACATGTGAGATTGCGCGCGTTCTCCTTCCCCACATCGACTTCATTCGGCCCGCCATATACTCGTTTCCGATCTCCAAACCTTGGAATTCTCCGTGCGGTCAAGTGAACGTCATCCCACCAGCGCTTCCCCTACCCAGGCGTCTAAGCTCTCGCGAGTGTCGCTGTCTTGTGCATGAGCCTCCTGCACCCCACGACTGCCCAGCTTAGTCGCCGTCCCCCTGCCCGGCCTCTTTGGCGAGTCGAGTGAGGAACCAGCGATCGCCCACCAACCCCCGTTGGGCTGCATGACCTATGTCCTTGTGACGCCTGCTATCTCCCACCTGCACCAGCATCAACACCACCACGCCGGCCCAGCGCCCATTCGCTAGACGCGCTGCGACCGACGCGATCCCAGTCCCCACAGACGCTGGGACACTGCTGCCCGCCGTTTGGGCATCACTGGCTCGCCTCACAAATACCCCGGCGCGTCCCGCCTGACGACCCATCTCGATCCATATTGCTACCTCTGAGCATCCTCCATCCAACTCGCCATGGGCAACAGTCAAGGCAAAGAAGCACAGCCGCCCTCCCGGGGCGGCCACGTTCGGCGGTCGAGCGCCCAGGCCGCCACTGCGTCCCCAGCTGCCTCCGGGCCCGCCGGGTCGTCGCACGAGAGATCCGGAAGCGGCGTCGGGCTGTACAGTGCAAGGAGCGGCCGGGGGAGCAGGCATGATCTGTCGTTCCTCGGCATTGGCGGGAGCAGCAACAACGTGGAGCGCGACCCGGCGCTGGAGCCCCGGCGCGAGACAAAGGCCGAGCGCGAGGCCCGCAAGCTGGAAAAGGACCGTGTGCTGAGGGCCCAGGAGCGCGAGCGAAGCATCAAGGAGGAAGGCGTTGATGGGGCTTTCTTGGTCACGTTGGGCACTTACACGGGGCCTGAGGACTTCAGTAAACCTACAGTGCGCCAATTGCAGGTATGCACTGCTGATGGGCTGTTATCTCACACGAACTGACACGGACCAGATCGAGCGACGACTGGCGCCCTTTTGGAAGGGTCTCGACGACCACTCGGATACCTGGACCGAACACCAGCTCGTAGCTGTCGCGAACGGTCTCCCCCTGCCTGCTCCAGACGACATTCCCCCCGAAGACCCGCCTCGACCGACCAACCACCTCAGCCCGCAATGGAACCCGCGCTCCTCCGATTCCAACATCAACAATCTTACGGTCCCAATGGGCGCCCGCTCCATGTCACAGAACTCCGACCGCTCCGGCACCCTCTCGCCATCTCATCCCGCCTTCTCCCTCCCCTCGCCTGTCTCTCCGATCGCCCAGAACACGCAAAGCACCTCTTCGCCCTCTCCATTTTTCCGTGGGCGAGCCAAGACATTAGCATCTCTTGCCGGCGGCTCGCGCAATGCCTCGCAGACCGAGATGGCTCCTCAGGAACTGCAGCTGCCCAAGGACCCCTACGTCAATGGGCAGCGAGTCGAGGTGTTCTTGTACAAGAACGCGGCGGAATGCCCAATCTGCTTTCTGTACTATCCGCCGTATCTGAACAAGACCAGGTGTTGCGATCAGCCCATATGCTCTGAGTGTTTTGTGCAGATCAAACGGCCTGATCCTCATCCGCCGGAGCACCACGGAGATGAGCCCACCCCAAGTACTGAGTCGGAAGAAGAAATCCAGCTGGTATCTGAGCCGGCCGCCTGCCCCTTCTGTGTGCAGCCAGAGTTCGGTGTCACCTACGAGCCTCCGCCGTTTAGACGAGGCCTGATATTTGCACACCAGAGCCAGGGCTTACACAGCGCAACTTCTGCGATGTCATCTAGTACTTCGGTCAACTCGTCAGGCGTAACATCCCCAACGGGAAGGAGGAGAGCCACTTCGCTTGCGGTAAATGACAAGACGGTGATCACGACAGACATGGTGCGGCCTGACTGGGCGAAGAAACTGGCAGACGCAAAGTCGCATGCTCTTCGACGTGCAGCTGCAGCAACAGCTTTACACAATGCCGCTTACATGATGGGTAACATCCAACAACAGGAAGGTCGTGGATTTAGCCTCGGTAGACGACGACGGACTATGTTCGGCACTGACAGCGGTGCTAGCAGTGGACAAGGTACACCGCGAAGAGAGGGCGAAGCATCGCTAGGTCGTGGAGAGGGCTCAGGCGATTTGCCTTCTGGAAGGCACAGTTCGAGACGCGGCGGAGGCAACAGACTTGACGACCTTGAAGAGCTGATGATGATGGAGGCCATTCGTCTAAGTCTGGCAGCCGAAGAGGAGCGGAAGAGGAAAGATGAGAAAGACGCTGCCAAAGAAGCCAAAAAGGAAGGAAAGAAGAAAGCGAAAGAAAACAAAAAGGTCGCAAAGGCACAGCGCAACATTGGTAGTGGCTTCCATCCTGTTGAAGTTGATGGTTTGAATGACACTGTTGGGAGTTCGTCGGCAGCAGGCAAGGGGAAGGCAGTGGACAGGTCCGGCGGCTCTGCTGGCTTCAATCCGATAAGTGAGCCCACATCGACCGTTAACGAGCCCTCCTCGAAGGAGTTTTTAAGAGAAGACGCACAGAAGCATCTTGCAGACAGCCGTGCTCAGATCCAAGGAAACAGCTCAAGCAGCCTCTCACCCTCTGATGCTCTGCAGGGGGATTCACCGTCACACCGATCTGTCTTACGGAATCTCTCTAATGACTCCTCTTCTGTCTCTTCATACTCTGAGTCTGTTCAAGATGCGGCGCGAGATGAAAGCCAGCCCAATCGTGCACCTGATTCGTCATACGAGCCAAGCCCTAACGCATCCGGTCTCAATATCAGCCGCGACGAGACGCCACCAGGGGCTTTGTCTGGGACAGAGCCGATGTTCAACTTCAGTGCTCTTCAGGAGACCCTTAGCCACGAGGATGATAAGATTGAGAGCAGTCCTCAGTACATTGAGGATGTTGGCAGCGCAAAGCCAACATCCACGCAAGCTCCGACCGATCTTGATGGTATCGGGTCGTCTTCTAGTCCAAATCTTCAGCACTCGGAGCCTACAGAGCCTTCAGAACCTCTAGCTGAAAGCACGGTGACCCTGAAGGCATCCGAATACTCTAGCGCCTCGAAAACTGACGTGGACGATGAGATTGAACCGGCGCCACCAGTCCAGCCAGTGTCTGGGGGTGCCTCATACGATCAAAAGCATGTTGGAGAGGTCGGGATGTTGGACGACAGCCGTCGCCATCAAACCACTCAGTAAAGCATCTCTTCCTGTCTTTGAACATTTATATCTCATCAACTGCATTTTGCACGGGCGTTAACGGGGCATAGGCAAGCGGACGGCGTATTGATCGGCGGCCTATTCGTGTTGCTCGGCATCCTTGTTGCCGTGCTCATCATCGTCATTCTCGAACTTACACTTCTCATCTCGATGGTTCTTTTCTTGTGTTTGGGGTGTTCTCACTGAAAGCATAGTGTCTGAAGCAGAGTGCGACACGGTTGAAATTCATTATCGAGTCTCATGGCTGGG
>JUDZ01009189.1:0-16943 GCA_000812845.1 Stagonosporopsis tanaceti | reverse complement strand
GGGGGAGGTGGGGGAGGGCTTCCTGCTGTTCCATAGTTCTGGAAAAGAGGGCCCAAGCCAGGAGGAGGACCAGCAGCAGCTGCGGGCGCTCCATAGCCAGGGGCACCGTAACCGGGAGCACCGTAACCAGTTGCAGCATTCTGGTCATAACCAGCGCCATAGCTTCCGTAGCCATATGAAGCTCCAGCAGCTGGCGCGGCAGCGGCCCATGGCGCGGCGCCGCTGTTGCCGTAGCCGCCACTCTGGTCGTAAGAGCCACCAGCTCCAGCGCCACCAGCTCCAGCCCAGGGCGGGGGAGCAGCTGAGTTGCTGTCGGCGCGGTCGCCGTGGCTGTCGCTGCGTGCCCATGGGGCAGCGCCACCAGTCGGGCCACGCTCCCAGGGCTTGGCTCCGCCACCTCCGTA
The DNA here is from genome assembly GCA_000812845.1 of Stagonosporopsis tanaceti. Lineage (NCBI taxonomy): Eukaryota > Fungi > Ascomycota > Dothideomycetes > Pleosporales > Didymellaceae > Stagonosporopsis > Stagonosporopsis tanaceti. The sequence continues at coordinate 16,539 of JUDZ01009189.1, read as the reverse complement.
CGCATCGCCGCCAGCGCCGCCGCCGTTGTATTCGATGGCGCCTCGAGGCTGACCACCGCCGCCACCCATCTCTGACAGGAAAGCGTCCAACTCGTTCTCGGGAGCACCTCCGATGCGGCCTTGACCCTGAGGGGGTCGGTCGCCGAAACGGTTGTCGTTGCGCCATGGCTGTCCGACCTTGCGATCTGGGCAATCACGAGCCATATGACCAGCTTGACCGCAGACACGACAGATAATGCTGGCTGTGAAGTTCTGCTTCTGAGGGCAGTCGTACTTGCGATGACCGATTTCACCACAGTTCTGGCAAGCTTGGTTCTCGTCGTCGCGGAGGGTACCGTTAAGGGCAGCAAGCTCACGGAGTTGATTGCGCTTGAGTTCGTTCTGGCCTTCAGGAATGGAAGCAGCCTGTGACCTGTTAAAATGTGTTGCTCGAGGGGTTACAGGGTAACTTACAGTCTCGATAACGTTGTGAATAAGCTTCTTGGCTTTGTTCACCTTCTCCTCCGTGTCCGCCATAATCAGACAGTGCAGGTCCTCCTCCTGGTTGCTAGTATGGGCGGCGTCAGATCGTCCTTTACCCTCCTTAACGGAGCCCTTGCCACGAATCGCGATCTTCGCGCCGGACTCGGATTCCATCTTCTTTAGGGTGTTTCCACGAGGTCCAATAAGTAAACCAACTGTTAGTGCAAAAAGCTGTGGTTAGTGTATGATCAAAAATTTGTATGAGCAAAGGGTTGGTAGGGTTAGTGACAGAGCTGTACTGCAGGCTTGACTGGATGCGCATAAGCACCAAGCAGTCTGAGCACGCTGGTCAAGACAAAGGCTAGGGTGATGGGGGACTGGGGAAGGAGAGTTAGAGGGGTTAGTTTCGTACTGAAGTTAATCTCCGGATAGTCATTGACTGGAACATAGACCTTCTCCTGTGTCTTAGTGGGTCTCCTGTAATCGGCGGGCGGGTGGTAGTTAGGCAGCGTCTTCATGGCTTTCTCGACGAGTTTGTGGCGTTCGTCTTCGAGGCGCTTGCGGTAACGGAATTCGCGTGTGTTCACACGGCGACCAAAGTTGTCGTACTGTGGAGGCGGCGAGGGAGACCTGTTACCGTTAGTACATGTAAGGCTGTAGATTGGAGGTGTCGATACGCACCTGTCGCCGTCTGCTGGGACGACGTCATTGATCTTCAGTTTCTGCGTGATCTCCTCGATGCGCAAATGCAGGGTATAGGCGTCAAGCTGCTCCGTAGTCATGGCCGAGTAGATGGCTGTAGGCAAGCCCATCAGACCGGCAGCCTTGTTCTCGCTGGCATCTCCCCATCGGTTGCGCTTCTTGCGCTGCCTTGGGCCGTCGGGAGCTGTAAGACGATTGTGAGCATGAATCTATGAGTAGACTTGGGGTGAACATACCTCGCTCGGGGCTGCGCCCACGCTTCAGCTCAGACAAACCTTCGGCCGGCGCAGAAGGGTTGTAGCCTCCTGCATCATCGTCACCGCCGCCAAATCGTCGGCGGTTACCGAGTGGTATATTGTTCGAGCCCGTGATGCCTTGATTGCGCCACGACATGTTTGCTGAAAGGTGTTCGAGGATCGATGGGGCGTCGCGCGAAAGTGTGCGGCGACGCGGCAAAAGTAAACTTGCCTGGGTGAGCTCTGCCCTAGTTCCAAAATGGCAGTCACGTGCCAGCACAGCCATAGCCGTTAACAGGCAGCGAGGTTACTTTGATACAAGACTCATCGAGTTATATTCGTGTGCGTACCTTACTCTAGGCTATTACACCCTCCTAGCAAAGGGTCTCGTAATCTGGTGCAATGACCATCAGATTCTTACCCTACTGATGGCGGTGATGCTTTCCACACGCTCAAAACATTCCCTCGGCTTCTCTTGAAGCCTCTTTGTTAATGGTGAGAATGCTATTTAGCGATTGCTAGGACTTTTCCTACGCTTCCAAACCGACTCGATAAGCATGAAGCAGAGCATCTTAAGAACGTGTAAGCGACAGCCGAATTCTAGGCACGATGTCTTGCTATTGTTTAGAACTGTAAGCAACCGGTCGCGCCCGCACTACCAGTGTTCAGTTTGTGTGGAAAGTACGCTCTGCGCTGTTACAGCACAATTTCTAAGCAAGCTCCGAGTTCGTCATAGCCGATCTCCACAACCCCACTTCATCTCAGTACAAAGCGTACGAATGCCCTAAGACGATAGATACCACACACAACGACTCCAACGTTCTAGATCATAATGTCGCAAGCATCAGACATTGTTCTCTACACCACGCAGACACCTAATGGTATCAAGATCTCGATTACGCTAGAGGAGCTTGGGTGAGTGTCTCACACCTACCGTTAGTTTCACTGGCCAATAATGTTCAAAGCCTCCCCTACAAGGTCGAGAAGATCGACATCAGCAAGAACACGCAGAAGGAGGACTGGTTCCTTGCGATCAATCCCAATGGCCGTATTCCAGCATTGACCGACAAGTTCAGCGATGGTCAGACCATCAATTTGTTCGAGTCTGGAAGCATCATGCAGTACCTAGTCGAGCGCTACGATACCGACAACAAGATTTCGTACCCCAAGGGTAGCCGTGAATGGTATGAGACGAACAATTGGCTATTCTTCCAGAACGCTGGGCTAGGGCCTATGCAAGGTCAAGCTAGTAAGTGACTTTCTTCTGATTGTGAAGCGTCCCAGAGTGGTGTCCATTATAAAGCCGGCATTTTTGTAGTGAAAGTTTCAAGAGTATGTTGGTTACGAGCTCTTCGACGCCCTTGAATTCTAGTATCGACATTTGATCATTGTCTGTACCGTACACTGCAACAGAATCCCTGGTGGCTTGCATTAGGCTGGTCGTAGGCTTAGGCACAATCCACAATTGAGGCACTATGGGATCAACTCTACGGTGGTAATTTCGCGTTGCCAGGAGACATGGTACTGACCGAGATCCAGACCACTTCAACCGTTACGCCCCAGAGCGCATCGAGTACGGAGTAAATCGATATGTGAACGAGACTCGCCGCCTGTACTCCGTGCTCGACACGCATCTTGGATCTGACAAGCGACCATACCTGGTCGGTGACAAATGTACTATCGCCGGTATGTATCACAATTTTTGTTTCTAGCTAACCGCTCTCTCGATACTCAATCTCGCTTGGCTCTTTCGTTGCTTATCACATGACGTAACACTAACGATTCCTAAGACATCGCACACTGGGGCTGGGTCGCATCAGCAGGCTGGGCTGGCGTCGAGATCGATGACTTCCCGAACCTCAAGGCATGGGAGGAGCGCATGGCGGAGCGCTCCGGCGTCGAGAAGGGACGCCACGTACCTGATCCACACAAGATCAAGGAGCTGCTCAAGGATAAGGCCAAGATGGAGCAGCAAGCTGCAGAGGCTCGCAAATGGGTACAGGCTGGCATGAAGGCAGATGCCGAGAAGTCTGGCAAGTAAGTACTCTGTTCTAGGATCTGATCATCTCGGTGTGGTGGTAAATTTGTGACCGGGGCTTGTCTTCGGATGGCAGACATGCGCGAGAGCGGCGATAGGAGGCTGCACTCAGTGGGGATGCCTGTGCACGATGATTAAGGACATGACAATCGAATACGCTTGATGATGGAGTCCTAGTCTTAGCTGACCAAATGTACCACCAGACTATAGATCGATCCAGACCTAGTTCGGCGACGTTTAAGCGGTGTTGTGAGCACTGATCAATGAGAGACTGCGTAGCATGCAATCTTTGCAATTCCTGTTCGCAACGCTGAACCTGCTCGAGTGACAACGACGCGTGCGTCATGCATGAACAAATGAGGTCCAAGTCAATCTCCAAGTCAAGGTGCATAACCCTCATGTCGCCCAAGGTCAACTACACATTGCGAGAGCTTGTTTCCAAAGCCCGATCCGACTGTCCGGTGTAGTTTGAACTCCTTCCCGTGCTACCAGAAGGTCGTGAAACACATGCTCAGCTAGGTGTAGACGGTACCTCTTCCGTCGAGATGCGCCTGCTATCCCGTGTATCTGAGACGTTTGAGAAACATCGAGTGACCGAGTGAGACTGTACAACCAATAAGATTAATTGGAGGTTGGCCGCAGCGGCAGTGCCTTGCCCTGTCAGATTCGCTCATGTAGACAACGTGGTAAACCTTGGAGCACATCACCGGTCTCTGTGGCGTGCGGCTGTCCCAGTATTTCCAACCCGAGTCTGAGTCGGTGTCCTACATGATACAACGGTATTCTTGAGGGACTGAAGATGATCGCCAGTGGCTGCTTGGACATCTATCGCATACCGAACTATCGTGCGCTTGACGGACTCGCAGCCTGCGACTACTGGTCTTTGATGCGTCGCCAGCACTGGTCCTATCCGCCTTCAGGCCTTCGTAGAGCCCCCCTCATCAAACTCTTAGTTTTCTAGAGTATCACATGAGTCTTAATAGCTGTATTATATACACCCTCACTGCACCTATGCGACGAAAACTAGAGTGCATGACCTTGGCTAATCAACAGTGGCGTATCCTGTTGCGATTGCGACATCTCGCGCCGCCCAGACTTTGCTTCAATCCGATGGCTTGAAGCAAGATTCACGATCTCGAGCACAGAATTGGACCAGGGTCGCACCAGTAAGAATAAACTTAGACCAATGACATCTCACGCGGTGGGCGAGTACATGGCTTTCCACACACCATGCAGGGTATAACAGATGCTGTAAGGTGTGCTTGGATAACCCTGTCGACCACGAGTGCGATCTAGGATGTATCCGCTGTACCGAATCGACCTGTCAGGTATACTTATGTCGTCCCAGAGCAGTCTGGCGTAATAGTTACTGCGACGACAACACGTGGAGTCCTTCCTCTTGCTTCGACTGCAGCACCAGTCACACGCACGTTTCCATACCGTTACTGCATTTGTGGGTCGCCAGGCACCAGACACGAATACCAGAGCAGTTTCGCTGTCACCGAGATCTGAGTACGCGCTGCAAGGTCTCGGGTGGGCCAGCGAATTGGTGGCTGTAGCCTACGTTGCATCATGACAGTTACACGCACAGATTAGTGGTAGAGCGACGCAGGTAACACGCAGACAGCGGAGATCCGTTGAGGCAGGGCCTGGCAGGTAATGCAGGTGGTTGGGGCAGGGTCAGCCCCACTGTATAGTGAAGAGGATGGTGGTGAGCCGGTTGAGAGAGCCACACCCTAGCGTTTGTGGGGAATGATAGATCAGCGGTGGGGAGCTTTTGCACGCTACTGTTATACCGAAGGCTAACTGATTATGGGTAATGCCCCGGGCTCGCGTATCTCAATGGGGAGTATTCCCCTAGAGCCGTGCGATGACACAGACCGACCTTGGATGCCGCAAGCTTGCCGCTCTGCCTTTTTCTAGAGAGGCTAAGGAGCTGGCCAATCCAAGAGCTCCGGGCCGCATCTCCTGCATGTGAGTTGCATCGGTGCTGCGAGCAGAAACGTGTGTACATAGGGATCGTAGTCGGCATTTACGCTAGCTGCACATGCCCTCGTGCTGAGGCGTGCAGGTGTGTAACACATCAACGTGCTCGCGGCTTGCAGAATTGTACAGCAGCTTCAGCCTCGCCCCTCAAGGTCCACATACTGACTGTTCCAGGTGTGAAGATGTCAAAGCACGATTCCGTTGACGGCCTGCCGGGGCAGTCAAGGCCCATTTAATTGCATATATGCGATGTTTTAAGATTATGTTAATAAGGTGCAATTCGAACCTCAAAAAGTGGCGCACCGATCGGAGCATGGAAAGCAGGATGCATGTCCCTGCTACGGGACGTTTCACTTGGGTCCTGCCAGTATGCCGCCCTCCTGCGGCTCAAGCCTGAGGGGTGGGCCTTACATGCCGTACAGAAGATTCAAGGACACGGATGTACGCTTCCCGTTGCCAGTGATCAGGTCACAGGTTGGCACAGATGGGAATAGAGTGATATACTATTATGAAGTGCTTGCTCAAGGGGCTGTTGTCATGCAGATGGCAACCCCCAAACGCCTTCTCTCGACGATCCAGGGTAATTCCGCGCCAAGCAGAGTACACATTGGTGTCGAAGTAAGCTTTGGAGAACGGCAGCTCAACAAAGCAACGAATGCACCTACTGCGAGACAGCGAAAGCAGCAGCCTGCTACAGATGCTGGCAAATGAACCGGTATGCTCGTAAGTGTCCTCTTGTGGGACGACTACCGAAGTGGAGGTGGTCCAGGTCGAAAATACTTCATCACTCTTGAACGTCAGAAGGCCGCGTCGCATCTGCGATTGGTGCAAGAGGTGTGCGGATCCAGTATACAATACCGTGCTAGAGCGGGAACGATCGTTTGGCGAGCTCTGTTTCATTGCCCGCATTACGAGCGCCCTGACGTCTGCCACTTCCGTAGGTAAGCGTTTCTCGAATCTGAAAACAGGAAAGAGCGGTTTCAGGGAGGCGACTGCACAACCCAACGCGACTGCCCGCACCATGCCTACGGGTCAAAGGAAGGACAGGCAGATATTGAGATTGTCGCAGTAATGATGAACGAAAAAGCCACAACCTGGGGTGCAGCCAGGCACAGTGGCGAGGTGATGGAGGCGACGCGGGAAATGGCGCTAGCCGAACGTGCGTCGTCTTGCGGGGCTTTTGGAGTTTAGGCTAAATGACCGGGTGAATTGAATCCTGACCTGTGCCGACAGCGAATGCCCTAGGATCGACGAGCCACATGTTATGAGTTTGCTGCTGGAATTAGTGGTCACGCCTGTAGCGTTTTCGCGTGTAGGCTGACCTCGCTTCTCGAACGCATGGAATTGTCAGAGCGCAGGTGACACTGGCCCTCAAAGCACGGCCATCTTCCCGACTAGTGTCCATATTCGGAGATGCTCCTCGGCAGACCTCTGATCGGAGACCCACATATGCTTTCTACCATCGCATGACCGGTCTTTTCCCCAGACTGTTGCTCCCTTACCTCTTATCGAATCCACGTTCCACCGGTTGACAAAGCTACAATGGAGCCAGCGGCACTTGACATGTCTAAGATGGAACGTAGAAGTTCCGCGGCTGTTAAGAGAAGGGTAAGCAGAGCGTGCGATCACTGCCATCGCATGCGTACTCGTTGTAATGGTAATTCAGTCACTTCTGCAATGAAGACACACGCTGACTGTACCGTGCCTTGTAGGACAGGCGCCATGCTCGAGATGCATAGGTACTTCATGATCCACCTTCCTATTAGAGCCGGACTGACAACTTGTAGAACTCGAATATGTCTGCCAGTACAACAGAGAGAAGAAACGCCGCGGAAAGGTTGGCGTGCTTCTTGTCAATTCTTGGAGTTGTTGTACTGACTGACTCAGGTACCAAGGCACATCCAGAAACAAAGAGAAGCAGAGGCAGCTGCGTCACAGAGTCCACCAACGCCAAACGAACTTCAAATCGCATCAAATAATATCTTCGAAAAGCAGGCCGTCGTATCTGAGATCGAAGATGAACGATGGTCGCAATCCGAGCCTACGCCAGTGACGCAACATTTCATTACTGGCGGCAAGGCCAGCCTCCATAACCCTCCTCCTGCAGAATGGCAAGGATTCAATCCTGGTAACTCTCAGAACAAAAAGATCCTTCAATTCTATACTGACAAACTGAACAGGCGCGCCCTTCAATCCTCCTGTGACACACATGATGATTGATCCCCTGCTGCTAGGTTCCATGCACGCCGAGATGCCACGTAACGAGGAGCTCATGTATGCCATGAACGGCCTTGCGCCGATGCCAGCAGATTATGCCAATGTAGGATATCCCATTCCGTTTCAAGCCCCCCGGCCATCGTCACCACCGCATAGTTATGGCTCGGCAGATACTGGTTCGCCACAGTCCGGAGTAAGCGTCAACTCATCCCAGGCTGGGGCGATAACTTGCAGATATCCGGTTCTAAAGCCTCTATTCCCACATCTGGGTGCCATTATGAACATTTCGACAGCCTGCGACCTTCTTGAGTACTATTTCCAAAGCTCGTCGTCAGTCTTCATGGAGCCGGTATCGCCATACATCCTGGGGACTGTTTTCAGGAAACGATCTTTCCTGCGACAGCACAAACCGAGGAAATGTAGCCCTGCCTTACTTGCTAGCATGCTCTGGGTATCAGCACAAACGAGCGAGGCCACCTATCTGACTTCTTCACCATCCGCGAGAGCGATTATATGCCAAAAACTATGGAAACTGACAGTCGATCTGCTCAAACCCTTGGTCCATTCTCCCTGCTCACATGGTTTCACCCCTGGTCGTGGTGGGGTCACACCTGTGCCGCACGGTCAATTCAATGTAGAGAGAACAATAGGAAGATACGATGGACGGATGGATGGCGCCATGCCACCCACCAGCAACCTCGACGACGTGGCCACATACCTCAACTTGGGAGTTGTGACTTCGGCAAGCGAGTACAAGGCAGCATCGCTGCGATGGTGGAATGCAGCATGGTCGCTTGCCAGAGAGCTAAAGCTTGGGAGAGAATTACGAACGGACCTAGCAAAAGAGCGCAACGGACATACGAACGAGAATGGCGAGATTGACGTAGGCACACCGGCCGCAGCTCTTGTTGAAGAGATGAAAGAAGAAAGACGGAGGCTGTGGTGGCTGTTGTACATGATCGATCGCCATTTGGGGCTTTGCTACAATCGACCTTTGGCAATGCTCGACAACGAGTGTGAGGATCTCTTCCAGCCCGTCCCGGACACGGTTTGGCAAGCTGGAGAGTTCTACACTGGCCACCAGGGACCGAGAAGCAAGGGCCTCAACTTCCAGTGCACGTCGCACGATGTGTTTGGTTTCTTCCTGCCACTCATGACAATCCTGGGCGATATTGTGGACTTGAACGCGCAGAAGAACCATCCAAGATTCGGACAAAGGACATCATGGGAGCTTCACGAAGCAGAGATCACGCGACAGCTTGAAAGCTATGCATATAGCATCGAAAATTTCAAAGCTCAACATGGCTGCGGAGCGACCGATGATGTCAACCAGACGAACAGTACGCCCGACCCAGTGCGCATGGAATGGATTCATCAGACACGAAAGATTGCCGCATACGCAACTCATATCATGCATGTTTTGCACATTCTCTTGCACGGCAAGTGGGATCCTGTTGCCTTGCTGGAAGATGACAACATGTGGATTTGCTCGCCGTCTTTCCTCGCCGCAACCTCGAATGCCATATCTGCAGCGCACGCAGTTGAGGAAATACTCGATCTTGATCCTGATCTCTCGTTCATGCCGTATCTCTTTGGCATGGTAAGAACCCCTGCCTTGCAGATCTTCTGGCGTCTAACTTTGCCACAGTATCTGCTTCAAGGAAGCCTGATCCTCCTCCTGCTCGCCGACAAGCTATCTACTGAGACAAATGAGGGAGTGATCCGTGCTTGTGAGATTATCGTCCGAGCGCATGAAGCCGCGGTCGTTACACTCAACACTGAGTATCAGGTTAGTTGACAAGCTCGCCTGAGTATTCGAGTACATACTGACTCGAGCTCAAGAGAAATTTCCGAAAGGTCATGATCTCGACCCTTGCACAGATCAAAGGTCACGGACATGCACGAGAGATGACGCCTGCGAAGCGCCGAGAAGTGCTTTCACTGTATCGATGGACCAGCCTAGGCAACGGCCTTGCAATATAAACTTGGCCGGCTCGGCTATTACGGGGTGGATTGGGAACGAGGGTGTAAGATACGTATCGATGACGATTTGCATACATAACCTGCGAGCAATGTTGCGCATTTTGGAGGGAAAGCACATGATTTGACGAGCATAGTTCTGATGTTTGAGATACCAAGTTCAAAAAGCGGGTCTATAGGGGGGAAACGCAATGATACTACCACTTGATATCCTCTTTTATGAGGAGAGTGGTCTGCCTTCGAAACCGACGTCTGTAGTCTGCAGTCCATGTGTCGCCTGCTTGCTTCCGAAACAAGCTTCTAGATCCTTTACTGAAGCGTCTCAGCTACTTTAGGGCTGACAGCGCACTTCACAACCAACATAGTTTCAGGGGTAGCCATGACAGAACCTGTGCGGATGCAGGATCGGTGAACGGAAGTGGATAGGACGGCGCGGAAACGGATAGCCTATGCAAATAGCATCCGCACGGAAAGCACGATCGCCACGGAAAGAGCTACTACACAATGTGGAGCATCTGAGCAAGATATGTTTCAGGTTCTCGGGACAAGATCCACAACGGGGGCCACTTAGTACACTCAAACCTCAGACAGGTGGTCCTAGCAAAGGAGAAAGCAGGCGATCCATGCGTATCATCCAAGAGGTTCGGTCGTGCGCGCGCTGGTTGGTACTGTCGCAGAACCATATACTAGTTCCTCTTTTAGCAGGTGCAAGCGCCGAGAAAACCTCCCGAACGGGTCCTTCCTCGTGCTAATTTCTCAAGCTTCGTTCACTTTGTAGTCTCTACCCACTTTTGTTGCCTCTTACAGCTCGCCGAGTGTAAAGCCGGCGTTTACCGCTTATTGTGTGCATATGGAGCAAGGCGCGCGACACCATACTTCTCGTTCACGGACCGCCTTCATGACCTCGCTTCGGGGTTGCTTGGTGACATCAATCGTTGCCCGCCTGATGTTCCACACCTGAGGCTTGAGCTGTGAAGATCGGAGACACCATCAGCAGCCTGGCAGCCTCGATGGTCCACATTGTGAAGTGGACAACATCAGGTCTGGACCACGAATGGCCGAGACCTCGGCCCTAGACGCGCAGAACAAATGAATGTGAGACTGGGTGGAGATTGAGTGATCGCACAAGTGTGTTGTGCTCTGCTCATCGAGATTAGGACCGGTGAGGACTCTGCAAGTCGGAAGAGAGCAGCCGCCGATCACATCAAAACACAGCAGCTATCAGGTAAGACAGCGGGGTCATTGCTGGATGACTGCACGGCGAGAGAGCCGGACTCCTGAGACTCAGATACTGAAGCAGTGACTATGAGGCTGACCTGGCATAAGGCATCAGTTCAGCACAATGAGTGATGCACATCTTAGACGAAACTCATGGTGTCAATGTGGAGATGGCTCAGTTGTGCCGGTGGCTCTCAATTTCTAGCCCCTGTGAGTGTCTGCGCATGCATCTCCACCCCTTGGTGCGACGGTGTCCTCAACATACTTCGAGATTGATCACTCAAGACACGTGCCCCGATCACTGACGGCAATTGAACACCCTGTGGCTTACTGCGAGATCGGGATAGATTTGAAAGGGGCTTGGTACGACCTGACGCCGAGGGCCACCGGCACTGTTGCAGGAAAGAGTATGTACTGCACTTCGTGAGTCGACGATAGGGTGTTGAGCCCCAGGGCATATCCTGCACTGCCAGTGTGTCAGTGATGCGCTTGTAAGACATGATTACACTGGCGTGCTGTTATGTTGTGGTATACTTGTGAGCGACGAAAAAGGGTAGCTGTGGGACAGGAACACGAAGAGGGGCTCCGACAACAAATGATCATAATCAATAATGTACAGGTACCCTGTATTAAGGCAAGAACTTTCCTGGAGACTTGCAGACGTTACTTCTGAGAATATGCAAGCACACTACACATTTCAGTGCGTGTTGCGATAGCCGAGCGTGCACTCTCAAGGCGTGAGCCTTCTACCGAAGGATTCTGGGAGCAGAAGCATGAGAAAGCACTTGGGTCTTCTGTCCGGACTCGACCAAAATTCACCCACTCACGTTGTCAGAGCTCTGCCAAAGTAGCTGCGTGTCGATGCGGAAGTCTATGTAAGTTGTTGATATGTCTCCTCCCTCATTGGCATAGGTGATCATTACTATGCTCTACTAAACCACTGTAGGAAGACTGCCAGACCGTTGTCATATTCAGCATTGATTGACGACATGGGGTTATGTGCCACAGTTCGGGTTTGACTGGGGTGCAACATAACAATTTTCTTTCGCTAACAGCGATTCAATGATAGTATGAGCTCTGGTTGAAGTAGTACTGTATTTGTGCTGTGTGGTATGCTGAGGTGACTTGTGGTCTGGTGCTTGAAGCCGACAACGTACGTTGTGGGAATCAACTAGCGTCAGACCACACGACTTTACGCCAACCCATGCCGAGCCTAGAGTCATATACCATAATGGCTTGTAAGACTTGCATTGTAGTTTTTGCATGTAGTCGACGTATAAGCACTCTGCCCAGGTACCTGCATTACGTATTTTCTCAATCTCAAACGTGTTCGTGATGCGTCAATGGTCGGCTTGAGCAATTTCAAGAAGTAGCTTTCATTATCGGATGACTATATACATGATGAAGTTCGTGAATGCATAATGAAGTTTTGAGCCCAAAAGCATAGCCTGACAGCATATGCTTACAGGCTGTTCTCAATATCTATGATCTCCTTGATGCCGTCTGCAACAGCCTGAGTCCTCTCCTTCGAGAGCCTCTTGAGGGGCTTCCTCGGGTATCCACCGTAGCCAAAGTAGCTCTGAATGGCTGACTTTGTTCCAGGAATGGCGGCCTTGGTCAGCACCCAATCGCCCTTGCTAAGCTTCTTTTGCAGTTCGAATGCCTCCTCGTACTTGCCCTCTGTGCACAGGTTCCAGACCTTGACACATGTCTTGGGGAGAACATTGGCGCCACCAGCAATGATACCAGAACCGCCAGAGATAGCCGTCTGAGCTGTGAAGTCGGCGATACCGCCAAGTGCCATGTATCCGCTGCCCTGGCTCTTGGTGGAAACGGCGTCGAGAGCGTAAGCAACACGGGTCAGCTTTCCTGTGCTGCCGCAAGTGAACTTGGTTCCGACAATGTTGGGGTGCTTGCCAAGCTTGATGAGGAGGTCTGAGTCGATGTCGATTCCAGAAACGGCGCCGGGGTAGTTGTAAATGATGATGGGCAGGGGCGATGCATCGGCAACCTTGGTGAAGTACTCCTCGATGGCCTCTTCGTCAATGGCATAGCGGTAGTAAGAAGGAGGAACGGTCAGAATGTATTCACCACCAGCTGCCTCAGCCTCCTTGGCGAGTTCGATAGTAAGCTTGATGCCGTGTTCCGAAGCACCAACGATGACGGGGACATTTTGGTAGCCGGCCTCGTCGAGAGCTTCACGTGTTGCTCGTGTGACAGTCTGCTTCTCTGCGCGGGAAAGGTGGACAGCTTCACCGTTGGATCCCATTGTGACCAGGCCGACAAGACCAGCTTCGGCGAGGCGAACAGCATGCTTCTTGATTGTAGGCACATCGAGCTCTTCTGTCTCAGGGTCGAAGAAGGTCATTGTGGGTGAGTAGACACCAGCACGCAGAGGCGTGCGCTCCTTCTTGACACCATTGCCGTTGGAGGACATGTTCGGCGTTTGATGTGTGATGTGTGATGTGAGGTAGTGAGATTGGTGGATGTGTTCACACAGAGAAGAGGGAAGAGTAATTAGTGTAAATGGACACAGAAGGGCTCGGTCAGTATTAATATATCAGCGAGATGGTCGGCGGAAGTAGCCCGGCAAAGCCCAAGGACATCCCACCTCAGGTTGCGCCTCTCCACTGTTCTAGAGGCTCGTCAAACACAGGCCGTTCATTCGCTGAGCAAATCAATGCTATGGGGACCGCAGGGCGAAGAGCGAATCGTGTGCCGGATTCGGGGCCGCCTGGCGATTTCGGGCGACATCTGCGCGAAATACGGAACGGTTTACTTGGGTTGACTAACCTGTCGCCAGTTGTGTGCAAGGATTGGTATGTGTGGCAGGGGCCTGGATGGTCGCTCAGCATGGGGGTCTCTCGAGATTCGGGGTCCGGAGAATCCCTAATGGTTTCTCCACCAATGAGAGCGAGCTCGCTCGCGTGGGGTGCATCATGCGCGACCTCCCATTTCTCTTGGCCTGGGGAAGAGCATTGGCGCCATCTTCGCAGCAAGATGGACATGCAACTTTCCGCGTGTCACAGCAGAACGTTCGCATGGCGTTCAACGCGCAGTACAAAGCCTTTGACGCGTTGGACATCAAAAGTGGCAGCTTCCCCTACCTCGGCAGGCTTTCTAGCACCAACACGATGACCAGGTGTGCCCCGCTCCCACACCATAGTCCAACCAAACGTCATGCCGGCCGCGGGAAACGGCAAAATGCTGCGCGTCTGTCAGCCGTTCAGGAAGCCCCTCGTGCCCCTCCATGCACTGGATCGTGCTAAGATATGGCAAAATTATTCCGTTCAAACGCCGACGGAGCCGACGCGTTGTTATGCATTGCCTGAGAGCCTTCCCCAGAGAGCTGGCCCAACTTACAATCATTCTCTTCCAGAACCCCAAGCGAAGCTGAAGAGAAGCACAATTGGTCGTTTCCTGCTCGAAGATCATAACGAGTAACAGCAACATGGCTCCTCCAGCGGTTTTGATGGTAAGTTACCCCTCACCAGCGCAACAGCTTCTTGTAGCATCTTACGGCATTGGAGAGCACTGAAGAGCTACATGCCTCGCGAGAGGGAAGCACGAGACAGACGAGAAAGCTGACAGTTGAATAGGTTGGTACTGGAGAGTACACAACCGGCTTTGTTGGCGGCGGCGCTTCCAAGTCAGACAAGAAGGTTGGTGTTGTAGGACTGACCCTCTTTGATCTGCGGAGGCGTGGCAAGGTCGGTGATCTATCTATGGTTGGTGTTTCTGGCGGCAAATTCCCCGCCATTCGTAAGTCGTTACTCCAGGTGCTGTCAGAAAGCTGTTCCGTTGACACGTGACAGGCGAACATCTCCAGAAGAACATCTCGGAGGCATACAATGGCCTGGATGTCTCTTTCGACGAGTTCCCTAAGGAGGGAAAGACTGATCCCGATGCATACAAGACAGCGATTGACGCTCTTCCCAAGGGCAGCGCAAGTGAGTTGGGCAATTGCAAGATACACAATCAAACGACTAATCGACCAAAGTTACAATTTTCACCCCTGACACCACCCACTACCCGATTGCTCTGTATGCCATTGAGCGTGGTATTCACGTTCTGATCACAAAGCCCGCTGTCAAGCTGCTCGAGCACCACCAGGAGCTCATGCAGAAGGCTAAGGAGAACAACGTCTTCGTCTACATCGAGCACCACAAGCGTTACGACCCCGCCTACGCCGATGCACGATTCAGAGCTCAGAAGCTCGGTGACTTCAACTACTTCTATTCGTACATGAGCCAGCCGAAGAGTCAGCTTGAAACATTCAAGGCATGGGCTGGCAAAGACAGCGACATCTCCTACTATCTCAACTCCCACCACATCGACATCAACGAGTCTATGGTCCCTGACTACAAACCGGTGCGTGTCATGGGAAGCGCAGCAAAGGGCATTGCGACAACTCTTGGTTGCGACCCCGCCACCGAGGACACAATTACCCTGCTCACCGACTGGGTGAAGAAAGATGACCCTAGCAAGCGCGCCACAGGTGTCTACACAGCTGGTTGGGCCGCGCCGCAGAAGGCCGGTGTCCACTCGAACCAGTACTTCCACTACATGTCTTCTTCTGGAGAGATCCGTGTCAACCAGGCAAAGCGCGGCTACGACGTCACCGATGACGAGACTGGTCTGCTTTGGTACAACCCGTAAGTTGAGATGCTGTTAATTACTGGTCAATTCACTAACTTTGTTTAGCTTCTACATGAAGTATGCTCCCGATGAGGAGGGCAATTTCGCCGGCCAGATCGGTTACGGATATATTTCATTCGAGAAGTTCATCGACGCGGTGAACCTCCTCAATGATGGCAAGGTCACGCTTGAGCAGCTCGATGCGCGCCCGCTTCCCACACTCAAGAACACCATTGCCACAACTGCCATCCTTGAGGCTGGGCGGAGATCGCTGGACGAGAACCGACCCATCGAGATCATCGAGGAGAATGGTGTTTGGTCTTTGAAGTAGGCGTGCCAACTTAGCGACAATTACAATGATACACCACCTACTCTTGTGCCTGATCGACGTCATGTCAACAAACACATGTCAACCTAACAACTACCCCCACGCTAGACATCGCGCCCGGATCGACGGCGCCACTCCGCTTTCATGCAGGGGTGGCATCGATCCTCCTCCATATCTTGTCGGATCTCGTCGGGCAAACGGTGCACGAGCATGCAACAAACCTTGTTTGAGCCTGTGCCATGTGGGTGGCAGACAGGTCTTGATGACCAACCCAATCTATTAGTAAGTCAACCCCTGCTCAGGGTCGAATGCTTCAAACAGACTCCTTTGGACGAGTTTCCAGGAGTTCCACTCAGCCTCGATCGCACCTCGGCCTACTTCACTCCGGCTCGGGGTACTTTTCGCCCGACGCAGCGACAGCTCGGTTTGCGGGTTGATACCGACTGGCTAAGATTTTTACACCTCGTGACTACGCGTATTTGCATGTTTGACTCGTGTAATTGCCTTGCTGGACGGTGTATCAGCCTGATTGATTAGTGACTGGCTAGCTTGGTTCAGCTTTTCTAGCAGGATCTCAGGTAGTAGCAGAGAGTCACGACCTCTTATAGTATTCTTCCTAATTATGTGCTTATAGGTGAGCAGTTGCGACATATTTGAGACACAATGTTGCGGGTCGTATGATGTCTGAACCGGTACTTGATGCTAAATAGCAGAACGCTCCCTCACGAAGGCAG
>JUDZ01009188.1:0-16923 GCA_000812845.1 Stagonosporopsis tanaceti | reverse complement strand
ACAAAACAAAACAAAACAAAACAAAACAAAACAGATCGTATCGCTTTATTCGTGACAAGTCAGGTCTATGTTCTCAATCCTCGCTCGCCCTTTGCTGTTCCCGTCCTTGCAGATGCATGCTCAGATGGAGGAGCGGGGCTACGCGCCAACCTCCTCCAGTATGGGCTGCTCGTGGAACCCATTTGCGCCGTTGGGGACGCCGTTGCCGTTCTCCATGGGGCTGGGGCCGTCAAAGTCCATTTTCTCCTGCTGCGCGATGGCTTGCTGGGAGACGATTTCGGCGAGGCGCTTGAGGCGCGGGGTTTGGAGCCCTGGAGGGGGGACTTGTTAGCACGAGTTTTGATTTGAGATTGGGATGTGGGCAGAGTAGAGAGAGATGGACTTACAAGACGGAGTGTACGTCTCTAGCGCGGTGATAACGCGCGGTTCGGCAATCTCGTACGGGCCGCTGTCCTCCATGTCGACGGCGGTCAGGAGCAGGACGTCGCTCTTCTCCGTAACGCGGCTGGCGACCGCCTTCATGATCTCGCCGTTGATGGGCTGCTCATAGTCGGCAACGAGGTACTGGTTAAGCAGCTTCTGAATCTGGTTGGGCGACAGCATCCAGCAGATGTCCTGGATGATTTCAATGTCGTTGAGGGTCGCCTTCTTCAGCTGCAGCAGCTTTGTCGCCTGCATCAGGTGCTCGAGCTGCAAGGTGCCCTCGGGCATGTCGTGCGACTTGCACCACTCTTCGATGCGGGTGATGTTGTAGTTGATCTGCAGACCACGCTTCCAGGAGAGGAAGTTGCGGCGCATGAGCAGGTCGTTGAAGGCGGTGACGCCGACTAGGCGGAGCAGCTCGGTGACACACTGGGTGATGATTGTGTCTTCGAGGTAGAAGGCCTTCATTGCCTTGTAGACGCTGTTCAGCAGGCTGAGCAGGTTGTCCATGCTGTAGGCAGGGGTGTTGCTGCCCTGAAGAAGCTTGCCGAGGAAGCGGTTGCTCTCGTTCGTGACGAAACCGGGGAGGGACTGCGACTCGATGATGGCGGGGATAATCATCTTGTGCAGCTTCTTCTTGAGCACCTTCATCCATGTGTGGTAGATGTTGAATTCAAGGCTCTCCAGATCGTGCTTGACAATCTCGAGCAGGCGGTCGTACTCGTAGTTGTCAGTCTTCTGCTGCTCATACCAGTCTTCAGCCAGGAAGACAAATGAGAGCATCTCGTGGACGTTCGACAGCCAGAACGCGCCAGGGTTGATCGCATCGTCGCTGTCGTGCTGCATGACCTCCTGCTGGATGGACTGCATGACGTTGGCGAGGAAGCGCTCGGACTCCTTGACGAAGCCATTGTTCCACATCTCGGAGGTGACAAGGTTGATAAGGTAGGCGGGGAAGAGGACCTCCTTGTCTGTAGGAGGAGGGGTGGTGGTGGGAGAAGGGATCTTTAGGTTCTTGATGAGACCAAGAGTGACCTCGTCGTTGAGCATGTCCTCATCAGCCAGGATGTTCTCAAGCTCATGCTCGACATTATCAAGCTGCGCAAACGTAGAGCCAGACAAGTTCTGCCTGTGAACTGTGGAGCCAACAGCCATTGAGACCGGGCGAGGGTTGTAGGTAGCGCTGAAACGGTCCAGATCGCGGGTGTCGGGGCCCGCACTGCGCCTCTTGGGCTTCTTCGACGAGACAAGGTTGATCAGGCTGCTTGCTGTAATCGGAGCGGCGCCGTTGTCGAAGGTACCGTTGATTGGGCCAGAACGCTTCATCAGCTCGACCTGCTCCTGGAGCTCGGCAAGCTGCTGGCGAAGAGACACCTTCTCGTTCTCGGTGACGTTGCTCTTCCTCCTGGAGCTGTCGAGCTCATCGGTGGTCTGCTTGAGCGAGGCACGCAGCTGCTTCTCCTCCTCCTGCAGGTGTCGCATCTTGGCGGTGCTCTCCTCGTAGTTGGTCTGCAGCTTCTTGAACTCGTCCTCCATCTGGCTCAACTTGGCTGCGGTGATACCGGCCTGGTTGGCCTCGACCTGCAGCTCCTTCTGCCTGTTCTCGAGCGCACGACTCCTCTCCTTGTACGACTTGATCTGGCTCTCGTAGTTGTCGACCTGCTGCTTCAGAGACTTGTTCTGCTCCTTCATCGACCCAAGAGTCTGAGTGAGTTCGACGACCTTGTTTTCGAGCTTGTAAGAGATGTTCTTCAAGTCGCGGGACTCAGCACGGAGGGTCTTGTATTCCTTTCGTGCAGTCTTTCCTCGCCAGAGGCTCTGGATAAGTACGATCTTGTTGCGGTACTGCCTCCAAGCCTTGAGCGATCTTTGCGATCGCCATGTGCGCTGGATGATACGAGCGGCATTGCCGAGCCTCGTGTCGAGGATGTTCTTTCGGCACAGGAAACCCTTCGCTGCAGCCTCGAAGAGGATGACGGACTTTCGCACCAGGTGGAAGCGCTTGCGGTCCTTGGAACCGCGCCAAACCCTCTGGATTGTAGTGGCGGCCTTGACTTGCCTTGCCTCCTCAGCACGCTCCCTGGTCATGTAGCCACGAGCCAAAGATTGCACGGCAACAATAGCCTGGCGCATCTCCAAATAAATACGGCGGTAGTACTTGGCCCTGAGGTTCTTCTGGATCATGATGGCGGCATCGTTCAATCTCGCTGTTCGCAGGTTCTCAAGGAACGCAAGCATACCCGCGCGGAAGAAGATCTTGGTCAGACCCATCTGGTACTTGTCGGTCCCATCGTTCTTGCTGTTACCAAGGGCCTTGTTGAGGATAGCCTTGGCCATGTCTCGGATCTCGGGCGTCCATCCCGCAGACCTGACCAACATGTAGTAGCGGAGGGCAAACTCCTCGTACGTCCATCTTGTGGGATAACCAGCGCAACTGATCCTGACCGTCTCGAGGACACCACAAGCGCGCAACTGGCTAAGAACCATAGGTCCGTCGAACTGCCAGGCGGCCTTCGCCTCGTTAGGCTTAATACAGCGGATGTAGTGGACATCGGTCGAGCTGATGGTGGCCATCAGCTCGATGAGCGAAGACTTGAAGATGCCTCCAAGAGTGGGTTTCCTGTTCGTCGTCATTCTACGGCCGGCGGACATTGTAGTACCTGGCTTCGCTGCCGGTGTGTTCTCCTTCTCACGGATCGAGGAGGCAACATCCAAGATCTCGATCAGGAACTTGTTGGAGGAAGCTCGCAACACCTCCATGTGCTCATCTGGCACAGTGTCTCTGTTCTTCTCAATGAAGCCATCGGACTCGTAGGTGACGTCTACAGCGTAATGGCAGACTGTGAAAGCGGACTTGCCGAATCGAGGCTTCTTGTAGAACTTGTGCTTGTCTCCAGAGTAGTTGTGGTGCAGTTTGGTGACAAACTGCTCGTCCGAACCCATAGGGAGACGCGACTCTTCATCGAGTAACGATAGGATACCAAGCTTGCCTTCAATCAAATCAATACACGGCTGGTTGTCTGCGAAGTCGATGAACGTCCAGTCGATCTGCTCACGCATGTACTCCTCCTGCTCGAGCTTGAAGACGTGGGCGTTGAACTCTTGCTGCAGCTTCTCGTTGGCGTAGTTGATACAGAACTGTTCGAACGAGTTCTTCGCAAAGTGCTCGAAACCGTAGATATCCAGGACACCGATGAAGGAATGTGCTTGCGAGAGAACTTCCTCTGTGGCCAGACTCTCGTTGGTGCGCTCAACCAGCCAGTCGAAGAGACTCGAGTAGATGAATTTGGCGACCGAGTCTCGCACGACCACAGCCTGCTGTTGTGTCAAATTTGAGACAATCTTCTCTCCTCTTGTAATCAGCTGCTTCTTGACTGTCCACTTCGCGAAGTTGTTGGCATCAATTCCAAGAAGGCCGCAGGCCTTGACCAGCGCAGGCTCATCTGGTGCAAGGTTTGAGTCTGTCCGTGTTGCGGTGATCTTGACATCTCCAATATGCAACAGAGCAGCGAGGAGGCGGAAGATCTGTGATTGGGTATCCGCTGAGACACCAATTTTTGTCAAGGAGCTCTTTGTCGCCTTGAATTCGGCCTTGTCGTCCATGCCGTCGATGACAGGCGCGCTACCCTGGTTGAGGTAGCTGAACTCCTCGACCGACTTTAGCGACAGCTCCTGGCGCTCAGCATCAGTAGCACCGGCCACAAGCTGGTAGAAGATGTGGTAGTTACGCTCCTTGAGCGGCTGGAAGACCAATCTCGACCGTTCTAGCAAGTATGTCCTGATCTTGGCACCGATAATGTCCGTCTGCTTGTTAAACAAGATCTCGATGTATTTACCGAAGCGAGAGGAGTTGTCGTTTCGCGTGGTTTTGGCGTTACCAAAGGCTTCCATGATGGGGTTGGTGGCCAGAATCTGCTCTTCTGTCTCGGACATGGAGTCGACCTTGCCGCGCCGCTTGCCTGGGTTGTCGGGCGACTCGCGTGTTGCGAAGTATCGCATGATGTATTTGGCGCTGACCGTCTTACCCGCACCGGACTCTCCGGAGACGACGATGGTCTGGTTCTTCTGATCCCGCAACATGTCGCTGCGTGGTGTTAGCTGCTAGCAATGAGAGCAGCACGCCGTGGGCTGCTGTCTGGCGGTGAAGGGACGTACGCAAATGCTTCCTCGGCAATAGCAAACAAATGAGGGGCGCCATAGGAGCGCTGCTTGCCGGCATAGACCTGCACCATGCCAGGGACATAGAGCGAGTCGACGCGTGCGAACGGGTTTGTCGCGATCAGAACGATACCCGAGTAGGTGTAGATTTCATTCTGCAGGTACCGCAGCTTGATGGCCTGCAGAACGGCCGGCTCGTTGAGATGTGACAGGTTAGTCAGGTCATCGCTGGCCTCGAGCATGGCCGGGTTCATCAACGGCGGCAGATTCGGGTCATTGCCGGTCTGGATGCCGACCAGTGTCGTCTCGATGCGCTTGCTCTGTGTGTGTGGTCAGTACAGACACGACATGGTCTCGGTCGAGGGCAACACACCTCCCCGTTCTCCAGCTGGAAGACCAGCGTCACCTTGTCACCATCGATCTGCTTGTCCGTGACCTCCGAGGCCACCCAGCCCTCGGTCGTGTCTGGCTGCCATGCCCGCGTCCCAATGTCGAAGATGTGCGCCATGGCGGGCGTGTGTGTTGCTCTGCTCTCCTCCGCTATCCGCTGTCTCCTGCACCAGGGCCACGCTCAGGGTCCAGTCCGCAGTGCGCCCTTGATCGTTATCGAGCGGCGGCGAAGTGCAGCTCCAGCTTCGCGGCGGCGTGTCGGTGATGTCAGCTGGGTCGACGCTGGCAGCTCACAGCGAGCAGGGCATTATTTCGTGCGGTGTGAGGGCGGGCAAAGGTGTGGTCAAGTCGACAACCACGTTCCAGAAGTTAACAATGTTCGGCGCCGTGCACGCGGAGCGGTGTGACTTAGTGCGGGCCAGGGTTGGCCAACAGCAGGCGAGCAGCACGTCGACCGCGTCTCACCACCAACGCACTCCCCTTGCGCCTGCATACAGCTAGTTCCCCGCCGGCCGTTCTGGCGTGCGCTGCGTCCTGCAGCCTGCACGTATCACGTCTGTGTGCGACACGGCCTCATCTTGCATCTTGCTCTGCTACCTGTGTAGTCGCAGAGTGGCCAGGGCACATGTCATATCGGCATCTCCCAGCACCCACCATGCAAACGTGTCGTTTTGCAGGGATCGCTCGCCGCGTCGATCACTTGCTGTCCGCCTCAGATGAGCGTGAGTGCTTGACTGCGCATGCTGATTGGCCCAAACACGAGCAGAGCACTCCTGGAGGCATCCTGCGTGCTCACTCGCCATCTCGTGCTTCATTTGCACTGCATTAACCGCCTCCGCAGCTCAATCTCGCGGCCATCCTTCTGCTCCACACTCGTTGTTGGTCGTCGGCTGTGGGCAAGGCGGGCCGAGCATTCTGAAACAACTAAGAGCCGCGATCACGTGAAAAGCCTTGCATATCGCTACCAGATCTACTCTACGTGCCCCTTTCTGACCCCATGCTGGAATGGCAACAGTCTTCTCGAACGCCATATTGAATGCTTTTGGTGTTTCGAACGCACTGCAGTCTCTGTACGAAAAGGCCTGAGACATACAAAGTCTAGAAACTTTTGGCAAACAAAGTAAACATTTAACCATACAGAACCCTGGTGCGGATGCAGGAAGACAGCTCCTGCAGGCTCTGGAAGAGGTCCCTAATCTCGTCCTCCTTGACGGAGCTGAGATCTGCCATGAGGTAGGCGACCTCGCCTCTTGAGTCAGACATCTGCTTGTCGATGTTGTGGTTGAGCAGGATGCCGTTGACTGTCGTACGTTAGCTTCATAGACTTGAGTCGACACCACCTTGCACATACCTTGTCGCAGCACACCGGGAACGTTCTTGTGGATGTAGATGACACGCATGCAGTTCGCCTCCTCGAGCGACAAACCTCTCAGGTTGACCTCAGGCATGTTGACGGCGCCGAGTGTGGCGCCCTCGTTCACGTAGCGTACCAGAGCTGTTGAGACCTCGACACCAATCGCGCTCTGTGCCTCCTCTGTGGATCCACCAATGTGAGGTGTCAGAATGATGTTTTTCAGGCCAACAAGATCCTTGGTCCATGCGTTCAAGTCGTTGGTGAAGTAGTCGCCGTTGCCAGCGGGCTCGTGAGGGAAGACGTCGATGGCGGCACCAGCGAGCTTGCCAGAACGGGAAGCCTCGATGAGGGCGGAGATGTCAACGACAGTGCCACGGGCGTTGTTGATGAGATAGCTGCCCTTCTTCATCTTCTCAAACTGCGGTGCACCGATGAGGTTCTTGGTGTCTGCTGTTGCTGGCACGTGAAGCGAGACAAAGTCTGCCTGCTCGAGCAGCTCATCCAGTGTTTCCACCTGATGCGCGGTACCAAGACCCATCATGGTCACGACATCGTAGTAGATGACTTGCATACCCATAGACTCAGCCAGCACACTCAGCTGGCTACCAATGTGTCCATATCCGACTATGCCCAATGTCTTGCCGCGCACCTCCCAGCAGCCCTTGCTGACCTTGTTCCACACACCGTTGTGGAGTTCCATCGAGCGGTCGGTAAGCTCACGAGCAAGAGCAACAATCTCCGAGATGACGAGCTCAGCAACGGAGCGCGAGTTGCTGAAAGGCGAGTTGAACACTGCAATACCCTTCTCAGCAGCAGTCTGGAGGTCGACCTGATTTGTGCCAATGCAGAAGCAGCCGATGACAATCAGCTCCTTTGCCTCCTCCAGCACCTTCTTGGTGAGCTTTGTCTTGGAGCGGATACCAACAACCTGAACATTGCGGATCTTCTCGATCAACTGGTCCTCGGGCAGACTGCTCTTAATGGCCTCGACCTGGTAGCCTTGCTTCTTGAGGATCTCAATGCCAGCGACGTTGACGTTCTCGAGCAGCAGAACCTTGATCTCCTTTGTGTTGAACGGCTTTAGGCGCTGGGCCATCTGGCCGGCAGACAGTACATCTGAGAAGCTGCCAGAATGGCCCTGGCTGAAGCTGCCGCCCGGCGGTGGGCGAAAGCTGTTGGGCGGGCTGTGGAATGCGAGGCTTGGGCTCGTCGAGAGGCTGTTAGAGACTTGGCGGGCCAGGTTGCTGATGCCGCCTGCGATGTCTTGTGGGGGACTCATGGTGTGTGGATGCGGATATTGGCGGAGGTGGATGGCGGGAGGGAAGCCGTAGCTCAAATCGGTCGTCGAATCCCGAGATCTGTGAGGAGTGTATGAATGCACGAGTCCGGTTTGTGGTCAAGTCCTAGAAAAGTGGTATTAAGGAACGCGGGGCAGATTCTGGAGGTTTTCAATCCAGGAACACGAACAGCAGCGATGATAAGAGTTAAACTACAACACCACAAGCCAGTCAGATCGTATCCACTTTATGGACAGGTGAGTAATACGTCAGGTTAATTGTCACAGTGGCTCGGCCGTCGACTCACTGGTTTCAGAAAGGCTCAAATTTTTTGGAGCGCCGCATGATGCAATCCTACGACCCCGCGCCTGTTGGCGCCAGCACGGGCGCCGCCTGCGAACATCGGCCGGCTCGTCGCTCGCACAGTCGCGTCTCGCCTCCACGTGATTGTGACAGTCGTAGCAGCGATTTCGCGTTGGTGCAATCGCCGACATTTGGCAGACAAAACGCCATTACATTCATAATCTATGGATCCTGGCCTGATGCTCGCCTGGCGCGTTTCCTAACAGCGCTGACCATTCGCCGACCGAACCGCAAAATAGCTCATATATCTTGTCTCATGACTCCATTACTGTGGTATAACCAACTTTTCTGCACTAGAGGCGCAATCTACAACTTGCCCTCTTCCTGCATGGGCCATTGGTAGCCTGTGCGTGTATTAGCGACGTGCGCTGGTCGCGGTGCAAATTCTAGGTCTTACCTGCTGCATCACTGAACTTGTAGCCGTAGGACGATGTGAAGTCGTCAAGAACGGCAGGGCCACGGGATCCTGCATTGTTTTAGCATATATTCCAGTTGCGAGGCATTGATGTACGCACCGTAGGGGTACTCCATAGGGATAATCTCCTTGTTGTCGTCAAGGTAGTGCAGCAGGGGCGAGAAGATCCTCCAGCTGGCATCAAGCTCGTCGTCACGGACGAAGTTGCTGTGGTCGCCTTTGAGCGCGTCAAGGATGAGCGACTCGTAAGCCTCGGGGATCTTGAGGTCGGAGAATCGCCGCCTGTATGTAAGGTCGAGCTCTGTGACAACGGTCTGCATGCTGAGACCGGGCAGCTTCGAGTTCATCTTGATGTAGACAGACTCGTTGGGCTGGACACGGATAACCAACTCGTTACGGGGAATGTCCTTGAAGATGCCAGAGGTGACATCCTTGAACTGGATGCGGACTTCGGTCTTCTGCTCGTTGAGCGCCTTTCCTGCCTTCAGGATGAAAGGCACGCCATCCCATCGCTCGTTCTTGATGTACGCGACCATCGATGCGAACGTGGGGCATCGCGAGTCCTTGGGGACTGTGTCATCCTCCTTGTAGCCAGGCTTTGTTCCGTCAAGCGACTTTCCGTACTGTCCAATGATGACGTTCTTGGGCTCAATGGCAGACATGCCACGAAGGACGCGGACCTTCTCGTCGCGGATGTCCTCGGCGGAGAAAGAGATGGGGCGCTCCATGGCGAGCAGGGTGAGGACCTGCAGCAAGTGGTTCTGCATGACATCACGGATGATGCCGAACTCGTCGAAGTAACCACCACGGCCTTCTGTGCCGAACGGCTCCTTGAATGTGATCTTGCCGAGTCAGCATCCCACCGTCTATTAGACTGCTAGACATACCTGAACGTTGTCGATGTGGTTTCTGTTCCAGGTTGCGCCGAAGAACTCGTTACCGAACCGGAGGATCAAGATGTTCTTGACCATCTCCTTACCAAGGTAGTGGTCAATTCGGAAGAGCTCATCCTCGGACCAGTCGGGGGCAAGTGCGCTCTGGAGCTCACGAGAGCTCTGAAGGTCTTTGCCAAAGGGCTTCTCGACCTGTTCGAACACGGTTAGGTCCGTTAAAATGTTAGAGGCGCTGCAAACGCTCAACTTACAATGACGCGCGAGATGCCGTTCTTGGGGTAGTTGTTGCGCTTCAGGTGCTGTGAAACTGTGATGAAGACGCTGGGAGGAAGTGCCATGTAGAAAATGCGGTTGTTCTCCTTACGGCCCTTCTCAAGCTCGGCCAGGTGTTTCTCAAGCTCGATGAAAGACTCGTCCTTGTCGTACTGGCCAGAGACGTACGTGCAGAAGCCAACGAACTCCTCGAGCTGCTTCTCCAAATCCTGTGTCGGGGTCTTAATGTACGACTTGACGCGCTTGAGGTACTCCTCGTGGTCCATCTTTGTGCGCGCATATCCGACGATGCGAATGTCCTTGGGGAGGAAGTTGTTGCGGTACTAAAGGGCAGGTCAATACGAGCGCGGCGCAACGTGCGAGGGTGCGACTTACGAGACCAAAGAGCGCAGGGAACTGGGTGAAATTAGCTGAGTTGGCTGTGGTTGGGTGCTGCAGTACTCACGGTCTTCTTCTTGGCCAAGTCTCCGGAGGCGCCCAGGACCACGATGGTGGTGTTGTCCTTGAGCTCCTTGGTGCTACAAACAATTGCTTGTTAGCTCATGATTCTCCGAGGCTCCTTTTGTACTCGTTCTGGGCTGCTGGAGGGGCAGCTGGACGGTGATGTTGGGCCAAAACACCAAGCTCCATGATCGGCGTCAACACCACGGCTGGTCGCGGGAAGACCCCAAGGAACAGGGCCGCTGCTACAAAGGACTCAAAAAAGTCAGACGTACCCGGCATTGGCCTCGACCTCAGGCTGGATAACGGTGTCCGCCATAGTAATCGCTGGTGGGGGGAATGTGGTGGATAGGGTCGATAGTGTTGAGGAGCGCGGTGGGGTGGGGGTATCAAGGGCAATTGGTGGGCGCGAGGTGTGTTGTAGAAGGAAGGAGGAACACGTCTCGAAGTAAACTGCGGAAGACGCGGATGAATTGTTGGCTGGAGGAAAAGCTTCGGCGTGGTGGGGTTTAGAATTGGGCCCTCGTTTTAGTGTGGTGTTGGTCGTGGACTCGACTCTGACGTTATGCACGCGTCCGACGCCAAAGCTCCAATGATGACGATGTGCTCAGGGAAAACGCTTCACTCGATCGTGCACGGCGGCCACAACCTTTTTAAGTCCGCTATCAGTAAACAGCTAGGTCAGTCAGTATCACTAAGCCGACGCACGTCTTGCAAAGCATTTCCGGCCGCGACATGGAGCACACTCCCACCTGAGCCTTGCTTTCTAATGCTGGCCGTGAAACCCCCACAGCAGCTTCACTGGCATCGCCGAGAGTTGTGCGAAACATCTCAAAGCATCAGGTTAAATTTAAAATAGCAGACAGAGGCCGCTTCAGGCTGCCGTAGTGCCTGGACATCACGAGGCACTTCAAAATCCCCTGCAGTGTGGCTCCAAGATGGCTCTCCGAGTCCGGGAGCAGTAGTAACAATTATGATTGCGTTGCGAAATGAGTACACAGGTCCCGGCATGCCTTGAGATCTCCGGACAACTGCAGCGTGCTCGCAATCCTCCGGCCCCTCTTCAGCGGTCCACGAGACCTTGTTGAGCACCCTAAGCGCCCGACAAGGCTGCAGGTCATTGACAGCTCCTCAGCCCCCGAGCATGCTTCGCTTCGCAAAGGCCGCCGCATCTGCTCAACATGCCCCCTTGGGCGCGGAATCTGTGCCCGGAATATTTTGTGGTCACTCGGCGAGCGTTGACACGATGATTCAGTCTGGTAGCGCGGGCCGATAGGTGTATATCGGCGAATTCACCGCGCAGCATCGACAAACAACAGGGTGCAACAAAAGTGCACTCTGGTCATGATGTTTGTATGCAGGGTGCAGGTGCTCAAAACGTATTTGTGTTTAACAGGTCCTGGCTACAACGCATCGCGGTCGTGATTCTGTTGATAGCGTACATGTCTTTAGAGCTGTTCGAAAAGGGCAAGCCTTGTGTAACGCGCAGATAAGGGCTGCGGCTGACTGATGCGGTGGGGCAAGTCTCACATCTGAGCCTTGAGGGGCCATCAGCACCGAGCAGTCTGTATGCAGGTAATTCAGCCGCAGGTAAGGACCTCATCTTCTGGCTGTTCATCTTTCACAGACCAACTCCGTGGGCATTCGCCGGTACATGGATGTTACCGACAAATAGCAGTGGTGCAATCTAGCTCTACATAACTTTCATGTTGCTGAGAAAATGAGCTGCAACGTACGAAGTAAAATGCGGATTCTCTAGTGAAGATCTTCCAAGGCTGAACATGCAAGCCCAAGGTCTCCTACTCGTCCAGGATTTCGTTATGCTTCTAGGGTCAGCATTTGATATTCTAGGATGATTCGATCATCTCCTGAACATCAAATGCAACAACATCAACCGTGTCTACAGTCATCTCTTCAGCAGCACAAGTGTCAAGCCCGCTCAGACACACAACCAAGCAGCGAGTCTTGGAGACACAATCCTTGCATCGTGCAGTACAAGCCCGTGATCGATAAAGTGATACGAGACATACCGTGGCGTAGGACGTCCGCATACTGGGATATCTTTACGACCTACCGCAGCCTTGACAAGTTAGTCGGCCTTGGAACGATCGAAAGGCAATATTATTGAGAGAGGACAGGTCCTCCACGCGGACGAGACACTGTGCGGTCCTCTGCAGCCGAGAAGCGGCCAGCAGATATGTGCGTTCATCAAGGAGCAAGTGAGAAGGTATCATGTACCAGGGCTGCATAATACCCATACATCTTCTCACGATGATGTCAACGCGACAAATACACGCCAGCGTCCGATTACAGGCACGTCGAAACCTGGCACCGAGAAAGCGTCTTTTTCAGGATTGAGGTAGCATCGTGGTATCGATTCTCGACAATCAAGTGCGATTGCGAGTTCGCTCGCTGTGATGACTGTGGACGTTCGTGGTGCTTGAGATGAATACAATGTGGTTGCGGCCGCCAAGCGCGGGAGTCTCCCACACGGCACACTGTCAAAATATTGAATATCAACGTCAACCACGTCGAGACTAACGAGAAGAAGTGTGCATTCAATGCACCGGCCCAACCAAGCAGCAGCATTGCCAAATCAAGCTGATCCCTCGTTACAATGAATCGGGGCTGCATCTTTGCCTACAGCGTGCTTGGGGAAGGGGCGCCGCTAGTGCCCACGTGACGCACCTTAAGCGAGGCAGGCACCATCAGTATCCGATTTTCGACCTCGCGACACCAGGAGATCAACTAACCCGCAGCACCACCACGGTTCCCGTTTCTTTCCCACACACGCCGGAGGCCAGGAACTATCGCCATGTCTGACAACAAGTCTCACCGTCTCTACGTCAAGGGCAAGCACATTTCGTGAGTGCGCACCGGAGCCAGCCGCGCTTGAACATTTGCTAACAGGGCCGCAGCTACCAGCGAGGGTACGACTGAATCCGCACTGCACTGCAGTTCTCCGCTCACATCGCAACAGAAAGCGCAACACCAACCCCGGCACCTCTCTGCTCAAGCTCGAGGGTGTTGACGACACCGCCGCCGCACAATGGTACGCCGGTAAGCGCGTAGCATGTACGTACCCACGATCCCAGGAACACAACGCGAAGGAACGGCGAGGTTAATGATTGCGCAGACGTCTACCGCGCCCAGCGCGCCATTCAGGGCTCCAAGATCCGCGTCATCTGGGGCAAGGTCACCAGGCCTCACGGCAACTCTGGCGTTGTCCGCGCCAAGTTCAGGTCGAACCTCCCTCCCAAGTCCTTCGGTGCCTCCGTCCGCGTCATGCTTTACCCTTCTTCGATATAATTTCGACCACACGATGGGGATGAGACGAGCGGTAGATGATGAGCGATGGAGCGGTTAGTGATACGGCGCAAAACCCGGCAACGGCATCGGAACGAAGCAATACGACAGCGGGGAGGCTTTCATGCACAGTTTCATTTACATGGCATGTTCAGGCTGGTTAACGGTGTCATTGTTTTCGGAATTCCATGACAAGGCAATGGCAAAATCAATCAAGATTCCTCCCAAGATCAATGGAAAATGATCAATCCAATTCGATATTTGTGGCGTTGTGATGGACGAACGAGACCACATTGCGATCCGGGCAGGGAGCTGCGATACGACCGTGGTAGTAACAGTGCTAATGTGCGCAGATAACAAAGTCGAGAACGCATCAACCTCCCTCACCCAAGCACCACCGCAGCTGCGACTGGCATGACGGCATTCAGGATAGGGTCACACGTGATGGCTCACCCCTCTGACACGACGCACACCGGTGCAGCGTCTCGCGATGGCAATGGCTTATATAAAGCACTGTTGTGACATGTCGGATCTATCGAGTAGCCGTATACGCTTTCTGAGCACGGTTCCGCCGGCCTCTACGAGACGCATATTATCCACATACATGTCGAGTATATTATGAGTGTATATGCGCTCCCCGACGCACGCAGTCCTTCTTACACCGTAGCCCATTCTACCTCGCTCCCCTATGCGTGGCAGCCCCCATCCCTTGTCTCATGCTCGGTCGTTTCTTTGCCCACTTCTCTGCACCATTGCATACACATCGCCCCGGTGACCGGTGGAATATCCACACCGCCAAAGCTGGCGTTCACGAACAACTCACTACGAGAGAGACAGACCACCTAACATTCCCCCGAGTCGCGCTACTGAACAGCTCGTCTCCCCGTTCCTATGACATATGAAGGTAACAAAGCAGCCTATTGTCGCCTGCTTTTAGTCAAGACAAGTGCAACAGTGCCCTATGAGCAGCAAGCAGTGGACATGAACTTGACTTGCGTCATCGCTGCTCGTCAGTCTGCGACTTGTTACTTATTTACGGATAGTGTGATGGCTTCAGCGTTCCCATGATGAATCTTGGATAGTCCAGTCCATTCCGTGTTTCGCAGTCTGCATATGTACTATAGAGAGGCAAGCATGTGATCAAGGCATTCATTAGTCGCGCACCTTTTCCCGACACCGTCAACCACGTCGTTGGAGCGGTGCAGTTGGAGGTGCCTAGCAGTCGATGAAAGATCGCTCTGAGGACGTGACTTTACCCGTAACTACTTTCTGAGCCGCTGCACACCATGCGTCTGCGCAGTGTTGCCTCCTTCAGTGCTGCTGCAGCATGTGTCGCACAGATCCGTTCGGCCACCCTGTTCCGATGGCGGAGAGCGCGTGTAAGAATCAACGGCGGCTGTGGATATGCGCTTATCAAGATTGTCCGTGGATTGTGCTGGAGTCGCGGGTCGGTGCACAGTCAAAGTATGCGGCATCCTCCAGGCTCTATGGAGCGTGGTTTCTACGCTTCGATGGCTGTGGTGACGATAATTTTACTTATGGGTTTATAGAGTAGCTAAATGTATTAGCTCAGAGTGGTGATGTTGTGCTTGGGTGGGTGCGTTGTGTCGAGTGTTGGGATGGTTGTTGGTCGTTGAATCGTGCGGTGGAGATGGATTTGAGTGAGACCTTTCGAGGAAAGGCAATGGTCAGCTATTACATACTTGTAGTTATTTTATGAGAGTATCTGCTTCTCAAATCGCACATCAGATGAGTTCCGTTACGTTGGTCAAGGCGGGGCTCTTTTTGTAGTTTCTGCTTTGAGCTTTGCTCGGCCCTGTGCTAGATGAAGGGGACACCATTAAGCAACAGCAGACCTTTCCATACAGATCCGGGTCTTGCAGACTCTTTTTAGCGACGATTGTATCGGCTTGCGAGATTTTGGCGTCCATCGAATGTATTGTGGTGTCATGATGAATTTTCACGTTGATAATCTGCACTCTGGTGCTGTAGGCTCAGTACTGACGTGGGAGCCTGGAGCGTTATGGGCGTATTTGCAAAGTTGATCACTGCTTGCATTAACATTAGCCTGCTGCTTTTTGGAAAGGAGGTAAACCATCGAGGAGGGAAGGTAGAGGAGGTAAGCGAACTGGAGGGAAGTACTCTCGTGTCATCTTTCGCACAATCACTGTTTGCTCTGTCTTGCCGCATGAGGAGTGCGAGTGGATCATGGGGATATTGATGCGCTAGTGCGGATCCCAGGTAGCGAAGCCTCGCATACTTACTACCAGAGAAGCGTAGCTCGGTGGGCTCGCATATCGTGCGCTTGAGGTTGGGGTGTTGAAGAGGGGATTGATGGGGGATTCAGGGGACGAAGATCCCGAGGATATGGCTGTAACAGATTCAGAATCACTGTGAAACTATTCTGTCAACAAGAAGATTTGTATGTAATAAAAAGAGCCGTGGATCTGTCATGGGTGGTCCCCAAGGTCAAGTGGTCGAGGCGCAGCCTTGCAAGGCTGTGGCCTCGTGCTCATGTCTCACGTCTTGGTTCCGCCTATGTAAACACGACGTGCGAGCAGTTCGAAAATGTACTAGAGAACGAGTTCTGACAAATGCTTTCGTGGCGTAAGTCCAACCTTGAGTTCTGCCTTGAGTTTGCCTTATCAGCTATTGTCTTTGAAATACGACGCGTATCCTCTGAGAATACACCCAGCAGCAGCAAAGATATGGATCGCACCACACGCTTGTACGTAAAAGCGATCTATATACCCTATACTTGTCACTAATTGTCAATGGTTTGCAGTACCTCTGCTGTAGCTTCCTAGCAACGAAGCTTTTATTCTGCGGACTGTGTTGAACCCGCTTCTTCTTAACACATCAGCCTACGCGGTGATCACTATCTTCGCTGGTGTAAAAGTAGAGGCTCGATGATGCTGTTTGTTGTGTTTGCTTATAGGTTTCCCAACATGTCTTATGGAGCCAGTGAAGTCGTCTTGTTGCCTGCTGCTGAGCCTGAGATGTAGTCGCATGGATGGCGGGATCTCAAATCATAGGGTGTGAAATCGAAAGCCAACCTTCTCATCTCTGAAACCTCTCCCAGTGGTGTGGTCAATACAGAAGGATGGTGACGTTCGTGCGACCAATTCTTAGCTTTGATACTGAACATACAGAAATTTGAACCTGTGAGTCTTATGTTCAAGAGCATGGTACAATCTCTGCTGCTCTAAAGATCGACACTCAAGATTGTAGCATTTACAAAGTTTTATTCTTTAGTCCTAGGTAGTATATATAAAATAGATTAAACGCAGGTTAAACATAGATTAGTATAACGTATATTAGCAGTACTATTATTATTACTTTACTATAGAAGTGTATTACTTCTACTATAGGCAAGTACTATAATTATTATAAATCTTATTAGCCTCAGCTATTATATAGTTAGAAATAATAAGTCTTAAAATAAGGCCTAGTAGTAGTATATAAAGCTAGGCAATAGTAACTCTAAGTAGAGATAGTGCAGCTACTAACTTAATCTAACGTAGTACTAATAAAATACTAGAGTTACTACTTTTTTTGAAATCTTAGTAGATTTTAGATTACTGTCCTTAGTAGATTAGGGCAGCCTTAGTAGGTTTTAGCATACCTTCT
>JUDZ01009187.1:0-16900 GCA_000812845.1 Stagonosporopsis tanaceti | reverse complement strand
GC
Source organism: Stagonosporopsis tanaceti (assembly GCA_000812845.1). Classification (NCBI taxonomy): domain Eukaryota; kingdom Fungi; phylum Ascomycota; class Dothideomycetes; order Pleosporales; family Didymellaceae; genus Stagonosporopsis; species Stagonosporopsis tanaceti. The sequence continues at coordinate 16,898 of JUDZ01009187.1, read as the reverse complement.
TCAATCTGCGTGTAGCGGATATTGTACTACTAGCATCCAGATGAGACCAATGGAGCTGGTACAGCTGGCCGCACAGCGGTTTTCCTGCGCCCGGTTCACGCGTCACGAACACTGAACAACAAACTACAAATATCTGCTCTAAGATACAGGATAGTGTGGATAGCTTACCTACTCTGGTATCTGTCGCGGTGCATTGACGCGTGGCGCAGAAGTTGCGATTGGATGGTATTCGAGTGAAGCCGCCAGGCAACAGCGAAACAAGCTCGCTCAGCCCTCGAGCTGCGCCTCAGCATCATCGTGGGAAGTGGATCTCGAGCTCTCCGCCCAAGCTTTAAATCCGCAGCATATCTCTTGGCTGACTGCAGACTTCAAACTACACAATCAACCGCCATCAATCGTCGTTCGAAATAATGGCAGACAACCCTCAGCCTGCGACTGCCCCGCACACGACAACATCGCCACCCAACCCCCCACACACGCCCCGCTCGACCTCCGTTCCTGATGATTCAGAAACAGAGTTCGAGCCAACGCCTCTCCATAGTCCAGGCGGGCCGCAATATGAAGATCTTCCACCATCTTACGACTTCGCACTGATCGACGCGCGCAATGGCATTGCTTCACTCGACGCTAGCCGGATTGAAGCCCACCGCGTCAGCGCGAATGAAGGGCCTGACGAGCCTGAGGTATGGGAGTATCGCATGCAAGGCGAATCAGCAGAAAGCGATCAAGTACAGGAGCATGAAGAAGCACCTGCTTACGAGGGACACGTTCCTGTTCAGCACGTTGCGAGTAGTGAAAGTATTCCTGTGGGAAGAGTAGGAGGCTTTCACACCTCTCTTTCGGGCGGTAGCAGATCCGTCTCAACTTCTGAGGACCCACCACATTCCATTCCTGGGGCCGAATCCAACTTTGAAGGTCCTGGTAGCAGGGGAGTGCACCGCAACCAGCCTTGGACTCCGTTTGGTGCTCCAGGTTATGGCCCTTTCGGTCCCCCAGGTAATGGTCCGTTTGGGCCCGTCGGTAATGGTCCGTTCGGTCGCGGTCGTGGCTTTGGCCAACGAGGAGGCGGGCGACGATTCGGTCGTGGTCGCCCTGGCCGTGGAGCTAGATCTGGCTCCCCACAAGATTGGGCAGTCTTTGGTCAGGACATGGGTAGACTGGGTGAGGAATTTGGAAGACGTCTGGGGAACCTGGGCGAGCAAATTGGTCGCCAGGCAGGTGCCATGGGCGAGCAGATTGGGAAACAAGCTGGTGTAATGGGGCAGCAGATCGGCAGAGACGCTGGGTCTTGGGCTACTGCGTACAGTGGAAGAGCTCCAAACAGTCAGACCATCCCGACTGCCGGTCCAAGTACTACGGGAACGCGTGAGCCACCTCAGTACGATGAGCCTCCTCCATATCAAGGGCAAACGAGAGCTGCAAGCCAAGAAACTGGTGTATTCCACAGCGATCGCAAGACACCTCAGTCACCGTCCGAAAAGCCATCAGAGAAGACGCTGGGTATGCAGAAAGCTGGTGACTGTGATGACGACGACGATTCGTCCATCTCATCAGAATCTTCAGACTCATCTTCTTCCTCAGACAGTGAGGACGACGACTATGACGAAGCCCAAGCCACTTTTCTAAGACGTATCGAGTCCATCAATAAAGCCGCCGAAGCTGCTGCTGCCAAGGGGAAGAAGAGCCGCGAAGAGGTTGAGCACGAACGCGGCCTCGCAATCGCAAAGGCTACGCAAGAGAAAGAAGAGACCGAACTGGAAATTGCAAGAAAGCAGTCTAGACGGACGCAGCAGAGGGAACTGCGAAACAGAAGGCGTGAATTGACGCGAGACTATCGGCAGAAGAAGAGAGCTCTCAGAGAGGCACAGAGCAACGAGAAAGGAAAGGGAAAGGCCAGAAAAGGCGCAGATCAGAAAGAACTCAAAAAAGAGTACAAGGCCAGGAGAAGGGCATTGAAGCGTGAGAGGATAGATGCGAAAAGGGAGTGGAAGAGGGAGAGGCGCGATGGGAAGAGGGCGCACACAGCAGGCTCTGTGGGTGAGAGAACCGAACAGAAGGTTCTGAACGAGAAGCCCTGAGCAGTCTGGACGGTTGTCGCAAGCGCCAGGTATGAATAGAAGTGACAGCTTGTGTACAAATCTAGTTGCAATGTATCGACTACCTAAATTGTTCGTCACAGGTGATAACAAAAAGCATCTCACGTTTTCAGCCCTTTTGCGGGCCATCGATTTGACGATCCTGGTTGGATCTCTGACGATCAATGCAATGTGACACGATTACTTCTTCTAACCCTTAACTTCGGAGCCACTATAACATAGCTGGAGCATTAAACTTCGAACTTGACGTGCTTCGACATTCTGACAACTCTCACCTTACCCTTTCTCCCGTCAAGAACCTTTCCAGGTTGTGGCTCTTCCAGATCACCGAACAACAGCGTTACAGGAGGCGGTCTCAGCACCGTGGGTCTATGGACAAACGTCTCCATATCGGGTCGTTGATCTTCAGAGGGCGGTGGCGGGCGGAGCGGCGGGCTCGCTTTTCCTGAAGAACTGGACACAGAAACAGCAGAGCCGTGTCGAGAGTGCGCAGAAGTCACCATGGAAGCTTGTATGGCCGGCAATGGTGCATTGATGATAGGCGGTGACGCCAAGGCGAAGTAGTCGTTGGCGATGTCGCTTCCGAAGCTTGATCCAGACCAGTGCTTCTTGAGGCTCAAGAGAGTAGTGGGTGGCGGAGGCTTGACGAGGTCAGCGAGGTATGGTAGTGCTGGTGTGCAAGATAGCATTGCGGCAATGGCGATTTGGCACTGCGTTGCGATGGCATATCGTCGATTTTCCAATAAGAAGTTTAGCTTGCCAGGTGTGGGTTGCTGTAGGTAGACCAGTCGTATGAGTGACGGTATGATAAGACTGACGATAGGTCAATAAGTATAGAGCAGCGACGGCAATGGCACTTACAGTGTCCGAAGAGCGATCATGAAGGCGGCACCACTTCTGCTGCGCTGCCGAACACCTGGGCTCATGACTGCGATGGTAGGGAGAATGACTAAGCTGACATCCACTGCGATGTCAATGGCAATTAGTGTTGTCCATATAGGGTACTAGGACTTTTAGTTGATGTGGTGAGGCGACCTCAATTGTCTATCTTACTGAGGATGTGCACTGCCCCGAACGTATGTCCCAAGCCTTCGGTAGCTGGCACTGAAAGACGATGCTGGTTGTCATAGCAAGCAAGCACACAACTGTTGTGCATCCTGTTGCGGTATAACATATCTTATACACGCCAGAGAGTTCCAGCCGCTTCATCCAGAGCACGATCGGCATCTTGGAAAGGTTCAATCCAAAGATGAATAGTATCGTTGATACATATGCCCTGATCTGTATGTCTTTGCCCTCGCCTGTGCGTGACGCGTTATCTGGTGTCGATACATCGGTCACCGTGGTCGACATAAACAACATGCTGGCAAGAGCAATGACACCCACAGCAACAACCAGGACATCATCCGTTACTCGTAGCAGACGATTTGCTCGGTATCTAAAGCTGTATAGGAGCCGGGAAAACACGCAAACGACCTAGATGCCACATGAGCATAAGTAGAACAGATCAAGCCTGTTGGCAGGATGATAGCTTACTAGCATGCTTAAGAGCAGCCAAATTGCAGCTATTAGAGCATAGTCTGATTCACGCATGATTGATTGCCGCTTCGATCTCGTCTAGACGTTTGGCGCTCAATGCGGCTCTCGTGGGATGACAACAACGCACAAGGAGATCACGGTGGCATGGAGGAAAGAAAGCGTCGACACTCTACTGCCAGGGCGGCTCAGCTATAACCGACCATCTTACGAGCTACACTCCGTGAGCTGAATGCAGCGAAGAGTCGATCGCTGTAGCATGTATTGCTGTTGAGAACATTCTTTCTCTAGTGCACGATATGCTTAGCTGACAAGATCAATCCGGCCGCGAATAGCAGAGAACAAGGCCAGAGCAGTAGCTGAGAAACACGCTAACCTATCAGAGGACACATGGACTGTATTGAGCAAGGAAAGGATGCAGCGGAGTGCATTGAGCTGAAGCCTCGACCCGAGATGTCGGAAGTCCATTGTGCGCCACAGTCCCACAAGCACATGGGCAATGCAGATAGGTCACGAAGTACGGTCTATGACTCGACAACTTCGCGGTTTACGTTTCAGAGGACATGGCTGTGATGCGAAGCTATCGATTGCGGCCGGACCGTACCGAGCAGAGCCATAGGTCAATTCATCCTTAGCGTGGATTTTCGTTTCAAGAGTTCGCGTGTTGCAGGAATTCTCATGCCGTGCTCTCTGTCAGAGCAGGGCAAGATGAGTTCAGGACATGCCTTTGGAGAGCCGTTTCTATTTTAGTGCAACCAATACCGCGCAAGGTTGGCTCTTATTGCTTTTAGTATTGCTCGATCCGGGGTTCTCTGGATCAGATAGAAGACGATGAGATTACAAGAGTTGAAAAAGGCCTGCGTCTAGTAATGAGGTTGAGTGTGTCTGGTTCATGGTGGGAATGGACGCTGAAGTTCTGGGACGCTAAGATAGGAGCGATAAGCAACTCAATTTCTCACACAAGTTAACGCCTTGCGCACGGTTTGTTGTCAGCATCAGTATCACGGACATGGTAAGCCGTTCTTAGATCTCGCAACATGTCGTTGACTTACGGAAATATAGGCGCCTATAAAGAAGCGTACAACCGCGCGAGCGAAGTCTGCGCGCGCAACTCGTCCAGCGCCCACGGCGCTTCCCAAGCCGGACGATCTTGAAGGCGCCTTCAGTTCTTCGAAGAGAGACAAGTTGAAAATCAAACACTCGTCGTTCGTCAGCAAGATCGAGAAGTCAGCAGCAAAGACACAGAAGCGGCGGCGACCGAACAAGAAGCTCGTAGCAAATCTCGAATCACTCGCCGACGCGCTGCCTGGGCTTGTAGCTGAAGGAACAGATGGTCAAGTAGAGGTTGGCCAGGCAAAGATTCAGCGCAAGAGTTTGAAGTCAAGGCCGGGGGCTACAAAGCGGAAGGAAAAGCTGGTGAAAATAGAGATGGAGCGCTTCAACAAGAACCTTGCGCAGCTAGCAGGAAGCAATACTGGGTCCGGGGTGCAGGACAGATGGGCAGCGCTGAAGAGCCATGTACAAAGCACGATGGAAACGAAGCCTGAGTTCTCTCAGAAGTGAGGTCGAGAGGTGGTGCGCAACGCGCACGCAACGATACCCGAACAATGTTGGCAAAGCCATGAGCTGCTGATGGACCATACTCTATGATATGCGATCCATATTCAGTGAGAATTTGACCGCAAAGGTCGTCTGGACAAGATCGATAGCGTCAAAGAGGTATACTACTGGGTCGGACGCCATGGTCAGTATCCCTCCTACTGACAAAGGCCATGGCTGAGTGGTTCTGGGCAACTGGTACGACCAGGGCTACATGTTTGCCCTTTGCCTCCCCGCTGGGTCCTCTATCATATGAAAATAGCTTTGGATCCATCTGAGAGCTCCATATAGACCTGTCATTTCCAACTCTTGTGTGTGAATCGTGAGCTGTACTGTTGTGTTCCTACGCGTGAAGCACGAGAAGATCCCGAGCACGCAAGCTTCACAAAGCTGGGACGACTTGCACATGGTGTCTAGACCGCGAAATCGATTGAGTGGACTCAGGTGCGCTGGGAATAGGTAGCGCGACGCCCATGACATCACATTGACAAATTTCAAATAATAGCAACGCCTAAACAACAAGTGCCCGGAGATTCCGCAACACACTTCTGCACAGCCTGCCTTATCTGTGTTAAGCATGTCTAGAGTCTTCCTTAGGTCTGACAAGCACGGCTCGGCGTGCGTTATTAGGTTTTTTGCAAACTCCTTTATGGCCGTCGAGCGATGAGCATACGCACCGTTTTCTTTGCATCTCGTACATGTACGCACCAAAAAGGTCCTATTGAATCATCCAACGACGCGCACGATGTCCTTCATTGAACGAACAACGACGCGAATCACTGGCAACGAGCCGGATCATGACCGCCGCAGTAGCATCTTGGGCGGAGAGTCCTCAGGTCAGGTCCCAAACGCAAAGAAACCTCGGTCACGACCTGCAAAATCGCTGCGCGACCGTTTGCCATTCCCACAGAGCACACTTCCGCCTGCTTCTGGGCCGTACTCGATCGCAAACATGGAGATTGAAGTTCCAGTTGAGCAGCCGCGTCCTATATCAGACATAAAGAGGGACGGGCGGCATTTGTTACAACTAGAGACAGTGCTCTTCACTTTGTATTACCCTGCAGCATTTGGAACTGGCGAGGGGCAAGATCCAGCGGGGCATGCGCGTTGGAGCCGCGAGACGTGGCTACCGCGACCGCGCGTACAAACCGCACGAGGTTACGCACATTTTGCAGGTATTCCCGATTGGACACTCCTCACTTTTTTGGGTGCCACATCCATGCTCACTAAGCTTCGCGGCTTCCGCAACGCTCCTCCTGCGACACATTGGCCCCCTGGAGGGAATTCTAAGCAGAATGGCTACAAAATCAAGAACAAGGAAGGACCACCACCTGAGGGTCACGACGGGGAGCCGATTTTCCCACTGCTGATGTTCAGTCATGGTCTCGGGGGAACCAGAACAGCATACTCGAGTCTTTGCTCCGAATTTGCAAGCTATGGCTTCGTTGTCTGTGCAGTTGAACATCGAGATGGATCAGGCCCAAGGACCTTCGTCAATCATAGAAAGCAGCAGACGAGAAGCAAAGATCACAAAGGCGGAGCAAAACCAAACAAAGCGGATTGCGGAGGCGACGAGGAAGGTGAGCGACAGTGGGAGAGGTGGAAGAATGTGGACCATACTGAGGAGGAGTGGAAGAAAGGGCATCATAATATCGTAAGTTCGAACCCGGATTATGCCTGCAACTGGATTACTGACATGCGATAGGACTATATTTTTCCTAAAGGGAATCCAATGGACACGGCTCCAAACAACGAGCACGGTGTCGACCAGGAGCTACGGAACGCACAAATTGAGCTACGGCTGTGTGAACTTGAGGAAGCCTACAACGTACTTAAACGAATCTGTAAAGGATATGGTGAAGAGGTGGCTCGCCAGAACCTGCGAGGTGAGGGCTATGTTGGTGGGTCCTCAAGAGGTCTGCAAGGCGTCAGATGGGACCTTTGGAAGAATAGATTTCACATCGACAAGATGACTGTGGCAGGACACAGCTTTGGCGCGGCTACTGTGATTGAAGTGTTGCGACACACTGATCGCTTCAAAAACGTCCAAGCAGGCATCATTTACGATATCTGGGGGTAAGCTAATCGTGGCGTATGCTCTGGTGCGCATGCTGACAGAATGACAGTGCTGCTATCAAGCCACCTGCCGAAGCTCCAGAACATCGCATCCACCTACCACTACTGGGGATCAACAGCGAAGCCTTCATGTATTGGCAGCAGAATTTTGATTCTGTTATGTCGTTGATGAATGAAGCCAAGGAAAACGGCGCACCAGCTTACCTTCTTACCGTTCGAGGGTCTGTACACATCAGCCAGTCTGACTTTTCGCTTCTGTATAGAGGTATCACCGACCTACTCATGAAAGCCACAGTGCATCCCCAGAGGGCGATCGACTTGAACATCAGTGCCTCGCTCGAGTTCCTTCGCATTGTAGCACCGGATGCTGGCTCTGGAAAGTCACTGATCAACCGTTCTATGACCGATGAAGGTCTACTGAACACCAAATTATTGGAAGAAGTACCCACTGAGCATCGACCGACCGACCAGTGGATAGCTGCTAGACTGAAGGTGCCCCACGAGTTTCGTACTCGGCTCACCGCCGGCGTAGAAAGGCATTTCAAGAAGAAGAACGACAAGGGACAGACTGTGTATAGCACCGGAGATGAAGTATGGATGCACTTCAAGCCCACCAAACAGGAGCTCGAAAACTGGATTGAGGAGGAAGACAGAGGAGAGCAGAGGATCGACTCTGACCACGCTGTCCAGTCGAATCCAGCAGCGAAACAAAGTCCTACATCATGAGCTTCTTGGCGGCGGAAAACGGTGACGGGGATGGTGCGAAAAATAGTGACACAGTTAGCGGATCTTCCCGCACAGCTAACCCCACTGCACGCTAAGTCAGTAAGGTGCATGCATCGCTCACTTTGGTCACTCCACGTCAGACATCACAGGAGGCAACAGCGCCCCAGATAGTCTTTGGGATGAGAGGGGGACTTCGTCAAAGTATGTGGTCTTCGCCAATTCCCAATCGTTTACAACGTTCTCGTTCCATGACAGGGCTACTTCGAGATAGGGTGGCGATGATGATGCGTACGCACTATGAGCCAAGCCAGCTCGGTACACGTGATCTCCGCATTTGCCGAGGCCGCGTTAGTTGTCTCGGTGGACCGCTCTTTTGAATAGTAATCATCCAAGCCTCAACCCTTGAGAATCGTCCGTTCGGCGCAACCAGATACTATAGATTTCGCAGGCGTGGTAACGCCGCCGCCGAAGTCGTTTCCCTGCAGAACCGTTCCAGCAAACGAAATGACTATGATGCGATCAGATTCCGCCGTTCTGGATGCGTGACTGCACCGACCGTTCCTTTCTTATACGCAAGCATCCAGTCTCTCTCCTCGACCACTTCCTCGATCTCCAGCTCTCCCCTAGCTCTTTGTTTAATGAAAGACGACAGCGCTTGATCCATCCTGATCTACCCGGCCTTGTGCATTAGTGTAACACACGTGCGGGACCCCGGTCTGGGAACCGCCGGCGAGTGTTTGCTTATTCCAGAACGTTGCGACGCTTCGATCAATCTACGCCCCAACCTTGCCCAAGCTTAAGTCGTATCAACGACGCTTCCAAGAGCTGCTTGTATTTGACGACGGCGCATAAGGGAGCGGCTCTAGGCATCCTGGCATCTAGACACCCCTTTCAACAATACCATCTAACCGTATTGACGTCTCCGGCTCGACCCATCTGCTCTTTGGATACACGAACATCGACAATTCACGAAGGACGAGAAAAACAAACCAACGTACCCCAATATGAAGAACGCAGAGAGCACAGAACGACCCCGCAAACGAATCCGTCTGAGCGAAGATGGGGACGAAGCAGTTGTTGCCTCAGGTGGTAAGAAGACACGGGGAAGACCGCGAGTAGACACCCAAGATGCCACGGCTGCAGACGTGAGTTTCTTTCTATTCACCTCCCCTTACGCCCACTCTAATAGGCAACGCAACTCTTTTCGCATTGCTGCCGGATATCGAGGCTGATGTGAACGCTAGCGTCGGAGAACACAAATCCGTCTTGCACAACGTGCTTATCGACAGCGTAAAGAAACGACCATATCCTCGCTTAAACAGCAGAGCGCCCAGTTACACGCCATCATCGAGGAAATGCACAAGACCTTCCTACGCTACCATGCCTCGGTCACGAAATCTGGGCTACTGCAGTTGCACCCTGAACTGGCAAAAGATGTTAGAGAGATGGCTGAAACCATTGCGAATTGCGTAAAGTCCTCCAACGAACGGACACTGGACAGCGATGAGGACGAATTCGGCAGCGAAGAAACATCGGCGCCAAAGCCAATGAGTGATTCGCAAGCCCGACCAGCAATAGCAACTTCCGAGAATGAGCAGTCCAGTGGCTATGCAGCGACACAACAGGCTTCAGAACTAACACAGCCAGAAGTTACAGCAACGCAAACTGAGAGCTACCTCACTCATATTTCAAGTTCGTCGTACAATCTGCCGGAGTCTAGTAGCCAGTATAGCCTCGTCCGTGGACCCTCGTTTACCGTGACCGAAGTCGTTGATCATCCGAGTTCCATAGGCAGAGGTCATCAGTCTCGTACTACTGACGATCGTTTCCAAGCACAGCAGCAGCACCAACGCCTACATCATGACCAAGCACTTCCCTTCGGTCTTATTGATATTCCCAGTCGTGGGCAATCGCCTTTTATGCCACCATACATCTTCCCCATTCACATTCCGGCGATGGGTGCAGAGCTTCCGCCGGCACCACGTTATCCGTATCCGAAAGCCTCGTCTCGCTCGACCTCACCACGATTGACAAAGACACTGTCACCGACTTACACATACTCATATGAAGAGGTCACTTTCGCACGACGCTTGGTGCGAGCTACACTGGAATTTGCTTTCTCGTTGCTCAGCAGTCCTGATGTGGCTCCTGCCCACCTGCAACACATATTCAGGCTGTCTCTACCATACCTTACACTGGAGGAACTTCGCACCCGTATCAAGGCCGTCTTGTCTCGTGGCGTCACGGAGGATCTGGACTCGTATGCTACGCCCTCTTTCCATCTAGGCGGTGCCGGCACTCATTTCCGGAGACGCGATGCTCAGGGCAGGCCTATACCAACGAAAAATCCCTGGACAGCCCGACAAATTGGACCTTTGGATCAGCGCATGATCAGATTAGAGAGCATAGCTAACAACCAAACACGAGATCTTGAAGGGATCGACCTTCGCGGGTTTGAAGGCGAATGGTTCGATTCCCACGATGTACAGGGCTACCTTGAGGACCAGTGGCATTGCAAGATTGACCCAAGAAGCTCTTTCGCAGAATGCCTGATTGACGATAAGACCTCCTCCCCTTCAGACACCGAGACCAATAGCCCCAGTTTGAGCCGCAGTTCTACAGCGAACACTTCAGACAACGCCAGTCCGCCAGCGTTAGCAAATAGCGCCTTCGAATCGTCATACGGTCTGGATATGCCGTTTGGCAACAGTTCAGCACTCAACTTCTTCTCCCCAGCTCCACCCAAACATAATATGCTTGACCTGTCGGTCGATCAGACGTTAGGGCTAGATCTGGCGCCTGGGTTTGACATGGGTTTTGCGGGGAGCGGTGGATACAGCACGCTCGGTCTTGACACGATGGAAGAGACCGAGCAGACCCCGGCAGTGAGACAGCGGCCAAAGAGAGTGGCATGGGTTGATATACAGAAATTTATTGATAGTGAGTTCAGCGTTACGCGCATTGAACACAGTCGAGCAATCGCTAAACTTGGAGCAGAAATGACCAGACATGCGGTTTGCCTTGGCCAGGTACCGGGGTACAGGCGCAAGGACGTAGATGCAGCGTTCATAGAAGCTCTTATACCTGCGTACTGAGAGTATGCAGGTGAGGTGCATTGGGGAAAAAAGGTGGCTCTTGTGAAGTGAGAGAGGTTATCACTATCTATTGAAGCGATTGGCGTTCAGGGAAAGGGTACTAGAATCGGGTTCATATCCACTATGAAGACTGCGAACAAGAGTATGACATGCAACGGCAAAATCGTGATATTGCTGCATCAAAGAGTGACTGACCAACTTGTGCGTTTGTTTGCTGCGAACTTGCCAAGGCGCTAAATTTTAAGCAGGGAGTGATCTTCTAGCAGTTGTGCAGCCGAACACCAGTACACTCACCCCAGACCCCACGACCACCATCGTGAAAGCACTCGCACCCGTCACACAAGACCCGCCGTCTGCAAGTCCCATATCCATAGTCAATATACACAAGCGCAGAAGCTTCACGAAGCGCGCGCACTCTGTCGTACCTGCAGCCCAGCTGTGACGTTGCCTGCCTGGCCTGCCAGCTCCGCCGACCATCAGCACAACGCACGCAACTGTCGCACGCTTTGCGCAATCGCCCGCCTCGTATCCCCAGATAGATAGAGCGCGCGGAAGTCTGTCGCCATGTCCAACCAGGTGGTGGTCAGTTACCCTTGGCATCTGCTCATGCGAGCGGCTGCGCGTGGTGAATGGAGTCGCGCTGACAGCATCATCAGGGTAATGTCTACCAGCAGATCATCGAGAAGGTCATTCAGGCATCGCAGAATGATTTCGAGGAGTTCGGCGTGGATCAGTCGACGCTTGACGAGATGAAGCAGGTATGTCATGGCCGATTGGCGGCCTGCAGCTTTCGTTGCGTTGTCATTTCATGTCTCTCTGCATTCAGTCCCTTCTTCTCATGTCGACGCTTTACTTTTGACGATTTCGTCATCCGCCGCACATCTTCCTTTGTTCTGGCGTGCTTCGGTCGCTGCTACGTTGCCGCCTGGCTTGGGGTGGATGGGCGGCCGAAAGCGGGGCGCGGATTACCGGTCGGGCTCGCAGGTTCGGGGGCGCCCTCAGTATTTGGGTCACTCTTATACCCCCCTGCGCAGCTCGCAGCCCCGCCAAGCCAAGCCCACCTCTACCAAACAAGGCATAGCCCCATCATGTGACGGCTCTGGCATCACAACTCTTATACACGACAGCTCTATGTTCGGGCCGTATGCTAATGTTCTCAGGGCTGGCAACAGAAGCTGTCCGCTCTCAAGGTTGCGCAATTCCCATGGGATCCCCAGCCAGAGCCAGTGCGCCAGCCGCCCACTGTGCCGTCCAACGTCAAGGTTGACCATGATCTGCCTCAGGTGTCCACGGCCCAGGAACACGTCAATTTCCCCAACGCCCAGATCAAGACAGAGACACCCTATCAGCCGCATCCTGGCGCCAATTACCCTCAGGCCCAAGCTTACGTTGGTGGTGGGTACGACCAGAATCATGGTCTGGCTCAACAACGTGCGCACAACCTGGTCATGCAACGTCAGCAACAGAGCAACATGATGCCACAGGTAAATTACCCAAACTCACAACAAAACCTCCATCTACCACAGCAAGGTCAGCACTTGACTCAACAGCAGCGCATGATGGCACCACAGCAGCAACAAATGCAGCGTCCACCTCAGCAGCAGCTTCCCCAACAGCGCCCACCACCACCACAGCAACAACAACAGAACAACAACAATCTGTATACATCGCAAACAGATGGTGCAGGTGAGGGGCTGGAAGACTGGAAGGCTTTCCTCGCTGCACGCAGGGCCGCAGAAACGGAAGAGGGCCGGATCGCTGCCGACGTGTTCATGCGCGCTCGCGTCGATGCTATGGCAATGCAACAGGACAGTGGTCTCATGGTACCGCTTGACTCTATGCCGAAGGGCAAGAGGAGGAGAGCAGCCGTTCGTGTGCTCCAGACTGAGAAGGTGGAAGCATCGTCATCGACGGCGCCGAACGCTTCAGTGCCTGGGCTATTCGATGGTCCCGATGATGACATCAAGCCTGGCGAAGAAGACCCAGATGATGCTATCAACTCTGATCTCGATGATCCTGAAGATGATTTGAACGACGGAGATAACAGCGATGACGAGATGGTTGACTACATGCTGTGTACCTATGACAAGGTGCAGCGCGTCAAGAACAAGTGGAAGTGCACCTTGAAGGACGGCATCTTGACCACAAACAAGAAAGAGTAAGTTCCTAAACCTGCTCTACCAAGGGTGTTTGCTGACAATACAGGTATCTATTCCACAAAGCCAACGGTGAATTTGAATGGTGATAGCAGAATGAAATAATGCTTATCGTGTGCAGCTGAACTCGAGTTCTGAGCGGCCCCCTCCCGCGACACCCAGCTCCACACGCTGACGGACCGAGTTCAGCTACCGCGGTGGCGATTGTACAACATCAACGTTCCTTTCTACCCATCTGGTGGTGCGCGATGACGTTAGAAACGTTCGACACACACATCGCCAATTTGTTCACCCCGCAGTGGATCCATCAGATGCTCTAGCTGTACCACATCACATCGTCACGACTCGGCATCCGACGATCAGAAAAATGCCTCATCTTCACAAACAAGCATGCGTTCACAAATTCGTCCTTGGTCCGAGAAGGTCACCGGCATTGTCTTAGCCACGACACTTGCCGAAGCTGCGGTGCTTGTGTCATCAGACCAAGCTCTTGTAGCGTGATTTTAACGAAAATCCGCTTATGACTTCTTTCTTGGGCATCAGACTGAACCCGCCAAGTGCCTAGCACCTGACTTTGCACATAGATACCTATGCTTCGAGTTCTCAGCTTAGCTGTACTGCAGACACTGCAGTAGCTATTCTACGGAAAGAATAAAAATCTTTCAATGTATGGCTTTTGCGAAATCCCAACGTGAATGGTGTATGTGCTAACTGAATAGTCTTGCATTATAAGCATTACATTAGATAAGTGTTATCGACCGTAAGTGTCATATCATAACAATCGTCGTCACATCGTAGTCGTCAATTATCCACCAAATATTGCGCAACCCTCTAATCCACCTTCCTAACTAATATCCCCTTGCCCTTTGGTCGCGCTCAATCAAGTCCAAAACCCCCAATCCCACACTACTCACACCCAGTCCAGCAGCTTGCATGCTATCCTTCCGCTCCATCACATTCACTCCATTCGCATTCACCCCGCTCACATGCCCAGACATGGACAGCAACCCGCCCATATGCGCAGCGCCTGACCCGGTATCCTCGTGGAACGGGCTCGCGAGGTTCCACAGGTTGGGCGTCAGATTCGCGGCCGAGCTGTGCAGCGAGCCGTGTCCAACGAGATCGTCGGTGTAACTCGCGAGGTGGCCCATCTGCGCATGGGTCTGCTGCTGGTGCTGATGTTGCTGCTGTTGATTCTGCTGGTGATGGCTCTGCTGGTGGTGGTGGCCATGGCTCTGCGCGCGGCCCGACCAGGGCGACACGTAACTGCCGCTCTCGGCCTGGCTCTCAAGTGAGGTGATCAGCGCCGTGTTGTTGTGCGCCCACGAAGGCAGAGGCTTGGTGCTGTAACAGCTCTGCACGCCTCCAGCGTCCGCACCGGCGCCGACGCTGAGCTGACCCAGCGATGGGTCGAGGGACTGTGCGGGCGCAACGCCAATACTAGCGATGTCGTGGGCGCTCAGACCCATCTCGAGGAGCGATTGGTGGTCCATGCCCGCCAACGCATTGATACTGCTCATATCCCCACTCTGCGAGAAGGCATCGTACTGCGCCATGATTGCAGGCGAGAAGGCGCCAGTGATGTCGATGCGGCCGCCGGTAAAATCGAAGTCATTTGCGTCGAAGCCCGGCGCTGTGTCTTGCGAATGAGAGAGATTAGGGAGCGAGGCGAAGGAGTGGTCTGTTGCTGTGCTGGGCGCTGCAGAGGCGGAAGGTGTAGTCAGGTCTGGCGCAGTGCAGGGCCACGATGAGAGGGTGTCGATGTGGAGCTGTGGAGGTTGGGATTGATAAGGTTGGACCGCGTATGGGTGGTGAGTGAGCTGGCCCAGGTTTGACTGTTGGTGGTAGATTGAGTTAGATGGGTGTTGTGGCTGACTCGTTGGCATATCGAGTAGTTCGTCGCCAATATCGTCGATGCCGTCTTGCTTTGTCCACTCTTGCTTCAGGCCACTTTGAGAAGAGCCGAAGGATACGGCGCGCCATCTCATCGCGCCTACCTCGGCAGAATCACGGGTTTGCCGGAAACGCCAAAGAATGGTGATGACGCACTCTGCGGCACCACCGGGGTTTACGCCATATACGTCCTGTGTTGCTGTGAGTTTCATCAAAGACCGACCAACTAGGTTGTCCTCCTTGTGACGAAGGCTCTGGTACTTCGACATCCTGTTTACCCAAAACCTAGAACCAAATGCAAGACGCAGAATGCCAGTGCTACCATGTGGGTCGGGGGTGTATTCGCATGATGTGCGATGCTCCTTGAGGTCTTGGTTGTGTGGCCCATCGAACTGCGGGTCGGCGTTCATCTTCCCGTCATCGAAGAACCGAGTTGTGCATACAAGAGAGTTAAACTGTTGCAGGTCCCGTTGACAGTGTAGGTCAAACGTAATAGAGAGTTGTGCGTTGGGTCGCGTTTCAGTCATGACCTTGATCGATGCGTCGCACACGATGACCTTTTGGTTCTTTCTTGTCCACTCGCCAGCCTGCTTCTGGAGAAACGCGAACTCAGGATATTGTCGGTTCCACATGGCGGTGTCCGTGACATACAAATCTTGTTGTCGTCCATCTCGCGAAAGCTGCGTGAAGTCGTGCACCGGTTGTTCGCCATTCTCAACCAGCATTGTGAAGTCGGTTACTGCGTAAGGTACTGTCGCACCGCCCAAGCTCAAGCCAAGGGACGAATGGAGCGAGCTAAGTTCAGACCAGAAGGGTGCAGAAGGACTGTAATCGTATTTGGAGCCGCTGCCCACGCGCTGTTGCTGGTGGTGGCGTCCGCTTAAGTGTGACAGGTGATACGAGTTCGCAGCCTCCCTCCCGCGGTGGCGTTTCTTGTCTTCGTCTTTTGTCGCCATGTATACAAGCACTGTCGCGTGGTGTGTCAGCCTCTTCCGCGAGTCAGGAAATCCCTAGCAACAACAAAACCTCCAGACAACGCGAAAGACCGATTACTCCTGGAAGAATGGATGTACTTCGGAGCTTGGGGATACTTACCACCAGGCTGATCTTTGAGATGCTGCTTGAGCACCTGGAGATGACTCGATACTTGCTTGCGGTCTCGCCTTATCCTCGTATCCTTATAGATGGAATCTTGAATAAGCTCGTTGCGACCACGAAGAGCGCCGTCAAGCATGAACTTCTTCCGACCCATGGGTGGCCATCTAATGAGGGCTATGGTTGTAGCGTCAGCCCAAGCGTCCGTAATGTAGATGCTTAAGCGTCTAGGGAAGTTCACTCACCTCTCCAAAAAGCGTGCTCCAGAAACTCGGGCCACACACTCTTTTCTGGGCTTTTGTTGTCCTTTTCCACTTTCATTTTTGCCTCTCTTTCTTCCCTCTCGATGAATTCAAGCCGCGTTAGGACTGGCTGTTTCTCCCTATATTTTTGGTATTTTTCTGATCGTTGCAGTAGTGCGTATAGACGCTTAGTCTCCCGCACGATCTGCTTTTCGGATCTTTCCACCCCGCATCCTGCCAATCCAATGTGCTGAGCGTGTAAGCTGCCGGTGAAATAGTTGCCCGCAGCGGTGGCCTGCTGAGGATATGCATTCTCGGTAGGACTTTGACTTCGTGACAGCTTTTGTGATGTATGTGGTGCGTTTGAAAGTGGCGACCCTATGC
>JUDZ01009186.1:0-16896 GCA_000812845.1 Stagonosporopsis tanaceti | reverse complement strand
CCAATGGTACAGGGATGCAGCCCGATGCTACGTGTTCTTGTCAGACGTGTCGCTGATGGCTGTGACGGAGCCGGCCATAGCCCCGTGCAGCGACTGGGAGGCCGCATTTTGCGCAAGTCCATGGTTCTTCCGAGGATGGACGCTGCAAGAGTTGATCGCGCCAGTATCGGTCGAGTTCTTCTCGCGTGAAGGACAGCGCATAGGCGACAAAGCGTCGCTCGAACAACTCATACACACCGTCACTGGCATCCCGCTCGCGGCACTGCGCAACAGTCCTCTAGACCAGTTCAGCACGTCTGAACGAATGTCGTGGGCAGAGATTCGCACAACGACGGAAGAGGAAGATATCGTGTACTGCTTGCTTGGGATTCTCGGTATCTTGATGCCAATTACGTACGGCGAAGGACAGAACAGCGCACGAAAGAGACTGCAGGCTGAGATAGAGACAACTGACGGCGCACCATCAATTATCCCCTTTTCACGGAACGAGGCTTTTGTAGGTCGCGAAACACAGCTCGACGAACTGGAAGCAAAGCTCTTCAGTAACGACCAGACCACTACAATGCTAGCGATAACTGGGCCAGGCGGAGCGGGGAAGTCACAGCTCGCACTCGAGATTGCACAAAGAACACGACTGAACAATAAGCATTGTTCAGTCTTCTGGATGGACGCGAGCGACATAGACAGCCTTTATCGGTCGTTCGTAAGCGTTGCGCACAAGCTTAGCATCCCTGGTTCTGAAATTGACCAGGCAGATACAAAGCAGATCGTGAGACACTGTGTGGCAGAGCTTAGTACGCGGCAGAGCCTGCTAGTATTCGACAACGCTGAGGGTACCACTCTACGGTCTAGCAGCTCGTGCGCATCGCAAGCTGTAGACTTAGCCGACTTTCTGCCCCACTCCAAGTTGTGTTCTGTTATCTTTACGACAACAGCGAGCGATACAGCTATGGCATTCACTCCACAACATGTCATAGCGCTGCATGAGTTAACGCCAGACACGGCTTTAAGGATGCTGCAAAATCGCTTGACAACGCCGCTTTCACATGCCGAGCAGCAGGAAGCTGTCCACTTGCTAAGAGAGCTATCGTATCCTTTAGCAGTTGTGCAAGCGGCAGCGTGTGTGAACGCTAGTAATATGACAATGCACGAATACCAAGCAAAGCTAGGTAAGCACAAAAAGGCAGCTTCCAGCGATGAGGTTGTTGAAGGTGAGCTGCAAGAATGTCGTGTAAGAGACACTGTAGCTGCTACGCTATCCCTCTCAATGAGCCAAGTCCGTCAGAGCAATGCGCTCGCAGCTGACTACCTCTTTCTCGCTGCATGTGTCGATCGGAAAGACATCTTTCTCGAATTGCTGGCGGCAGCTTCCCCACGAGCGCGGGAGGACGCAATCAAGGTACTTGACAGGTACGCGCTCATTACCAGGCGACCTGCAGAGTCAGCATTTGACGTTCATCGACTTGTCCACTCTGCACTACGAGAGAGGCTGCGGGAGGAGGGTAGACTCCAGGAATGGACTCAACGCGCAGTTACACAGCTGCTCCAGCTGTTTCCGAACCACGATCACACTAGTCTAGCTAAATGGAGACGACTGTTCCCGCACGTACGATGTGTTCTGTCGCACAGCCAGGATGATGATAACAAGGAGAGATTGGAGCTTGCATACGAGTATGCTTCGGCTCTATATGACGACGGACAATACAAGAAAGCTGGAGAGCTAACTGTGCAAGCGATAAAGGCGAGGAGAGTAGTACTTGGCAACGAGCACCCTGACATACTAGTGAGCATGGGTAACCTAGCGTTGACGTACTGGAGCCAGGGGCGATGGAAAGAAGCTGAAGAATTGGAGTTACAAGTGATAGAGACGAGGAGGAGAGTACTTGGCGATGAGCACCCTGACACTTTAACCGCCAGGAGTAACCTAACGTCGACGTATAGTCATCAGGGGCGGTGGCGCGAGGCTGAAGAATCAGAAGTATATGTGTTGGAGGTGAGGAGAAGAGTTATTGGCAACGAGCATCCCAACACGCTATTGAGCATTGGTAACCTAGCATCTGTATACGTTGGCCAAGGACGGTGGCGCGAGGCTAAAGAATTAGGAGTACAAGTGGTGGAGGCGAGGAAGAGACTGCTTGGTGACGAGCATCCACACACGCTGCTAGGCATGCACAATTTAGCCTATACGTTGTGGTTGCAGTCTTGTCATAAGGAGGCTCTTGCCTTGATAGAAACATGCGTCCAGTTGCGTCAGCAAGTCCTTGGCAAGCAACATCCTGATACACAAATGTCACTTGCGCTGCTAAATAGCTGGCGATCAGACTTACATGGAGAGGTACAACGCCAATTGCTTTGAATTAAAGTATGCTGTTCAAACAAGCTCCTGGTCACAACTGGTAGCACATAAAAATTTGACATGTTCTAAGCAGATGATGGCAGAAGTCAACGATTCGGGTGATTCTCCCAAAGAACTTTGTGGCACTTGACGGCGGAATCTGGCAGATTACAATCAGCTTGAATTGAGAAGCAGGTCTGTAGCGCAGCTTCGTATGACAGCAGAGAAAATTACGGGGGAAACCAGAATGGCTGCCTATACAGCTGGGAATAAAAGCTGTCAAAGTCTGTTCTTTACCACAGCCTCACCAGTGATAACTCCCGGCGTCAAGTCCTTGCATAGCATGATCAATCAGCATACTAGCACCTTAGGTGACTAGCAGAGCAACTCGTATGTGTACCGATGTGTGTAGAAGCTCGCGATTTGCACCCAGATTTCTCTCGCAAAACAGGCCCCAGTCTGCAGGCTGACTGGATCATCCGTTCTGATGGAAGGCCACAGCAATATGATAAACAAAGAGCAACTTAACCAAGTGCGAGCTCAGTGGATAGATCAGGAGAGGACATGTATTAGCAGCAAAAGCCATTGGGAAGCGTGGGCGTAAGCGCAAGATCTGATTAGTGGAGAATTACTACCAAAGCATGTAGCTCGTGGTCAAATACTACCTTGCGCTAGTGATTTTTATCACACAGTAAGCTCACGGCGAATCAAATCTACAATACCGGAGGTTGCAATGGGCACATCAGAGCAGCACAACACACTTGACTCTGGTATCACTGATATGCTTTATACATGCAACAATATCACATTTACTATTATTACCGACCCGATTCAAAACCACTTGACAGCAAAACGCCTAATTACCAAAGAGCGTAACACCAAAACCTCTTCAACTTTAAAACCATTCGATAACATATATACTTACCTCGAGAAATCCTCCAGCTTCTCCAAGGTACCTTACTACTCCAACCTAGCAGACACGACGCCGTGGACAGCGCTCAACTCTGCATAACCCCCAGCGCTCCCAGCACTTCCCCTAGCCTCGGCGGCCCTTTTACGTTGGTTTCCCTAAGGCCACTGCTTTTTGTACTTGACTCCCTGCTGGCCGTTGCCTACAACTACGTTTCCTTGCTTGTTGATTCGAACATTGGTTCCATGGGTGAATCCATTGTTGCCACTGTTTTTGTTCCCGTTGTTGCCTCCCCTTTGCTGACTGCCGTGGTTTTGGTTGCCGACTTGACGATGATTGCCCTTATTGGTAGAGACTAGTGGACACTGCTTATTCTTGTGTCCCAGCTGGCCGCAGTTGTAGCATTGTAGGAGTTGATGGGGACCTTGAGTTTCGTTCCCGTGCCCCTGGCCCTGGGAGTGCTGTGGCTGCTGATTTTTTTGCATTTGGAGACTCAGCATCGAGCCCAGGTTACTCAAGTTTTGTTGGGTGGGTTGAAAAGTGTAATCGCGAGGCGCTCGGCCCTGGTTGTTTGACGGACCATTGGGCACTTGAAAAGGCAGCGTTGCGCCCAGATTGCTCATGTTCTGCCGAGTGGGCTTGGCCCGATTTTGCCCTGGAACTTTAGGCGTTTGCGGAGGCAGTGTCAAGCCCGGGCTATTCAGATTTGACTGTGCGAGGTTGGCAAGGTACTTATGAAGCGCTTGACCTTGGCCGTTAACTGGCTGCTGCTGATTGCCGTTGAGTGTCTGCCCGGCCTTGCTGGAGTTTTTGGACCGCGGATTTACATGCGTGAACATGCAGTGGTTGCTTGTGCAGGGTTGGATGCCTCCTTGCTCGTACTTGCACTGAACTTTGTTGATTCTGGGATAGACTGTGGCAACGAGAGCACCGCCGTTATCTCCGTTGTAAGCTGCACCATTCATTGTGGTGTCTCTCATGGGCTGCTGCGTGCTGCGAGGGGCTAATGCAGGATCGTGACTGAATTTACAATTGTCACCTTTGCGACAAAGCCCTTTTGCAAGAAACCTGCAACATGTGTTTGACGTTCCTGCACTGGGTTGAGGTTGAGGATGTGCCTGCAAGTTTGTTTGCGCTGGAGGCATGGTGACGCCAGAAAATCCAGCAGCAGCGTAAAGCTGGGGCGGAGGGAGTTGATGAATACGCGGGCAGTCCTTATTATAGCATCTGTTATTCGCAAAATTCCTGCAATAGTGGCCAATGTTGGTGGGATCTGGGAAAACTCCTGCTGTGACGAGCTGGATCCGAGGCACGGTCGCCACGGGAACATTGTCTATATCCATCATATCACTTCCACCGTTGGAGTTCGCGATCTGTAGAGCTAGAGCAGCGGCTTGCATCTGATCGTTGAGATGTCCTGGACTAGACTGAGCGTGTTCATATTGCACGTGGCTGTCGCCAATGAACTGCTGTTGAGCTGCACCCTGACCGCCGTTGCTTGGCTCATCTGGGCCTTGCGATGTAACGTTTCGGGCAGCGACTCTTGCTGCAAACGTGATCGGTTCTCCGTTTGCGGCATGCAGCTTCGACGCCTCATGGAGTGCAGTACAAATCGCGTCCACGTCCTGCTTTGAACAAATCAAGGGCTCTTCGTGAGCGTGATCCACCATCGCTGCCTGAAGTAGGCGCATCTCTTCCAGATTCCATCCTGTTGCAAGTACATCTGCAAAGCTGCAGTGGAAGAAACTCACTGCTCGGAAAAGACAGTGGGCCTCCCGCATGCATATAGCGAAATCGTAGAATTTGTCCACGTTGGTCCGCAGGGCCTTGAAGTCAGAGTGGGAACATAGTATCTTGCCTAGCTTCTTCCACAAGGATTGTAAACGGTAATAGCACGCAGTTGCGTCTGGCATATTCAAATCCCCGAGGTGAGCGGGTGGTGGACCTCCATTTGCTGCATGGATGAGCTCGTCAATGATGATATTGTAAGCCTCGCCCCAACTCTGTAGCTTTACACATTTGGTCAGCCTTGCCGAGTGCTGTAGCGCGGCATCGGCAACAGCTTTGCGGTGTGGCTGCGCGCGGGCTTTCGTCAAAGCTGCTTCCTCTTCGGCGCTCCAAGAGTCTTGCTGCTGACTTGTGACGGCCTGTTCCTGAATTGAGGGGGCAGGGGATGATCCACTGCTCGAAGACTCCATTGTCGGCTGCGAAACAATGGATGCCTGACTTGGCTGCAGAGGAAGTTCATCGTCTTTCAGCAGCGAGATCTGTGCAGACTCTCGGTCTCGCAACTCATCCTGAAGCAATTCATCAGTTCGTCCATAGTTTTCGGAGCGACGCTCCGAATGCCTTACGAAATTGTCAGACGATTCCCCAACTACAGAAGCTTGCTTCCGCACGTGTTTGTATAGATCGCTGTTCTGCCGCTTCGGAAGGCCCGCTCGACTAGCTTCAGCCTTCAAGTCATCCTCAAATTTACTTCGAGCCGCCGTGTCATCGTAACTGGTAGTATCCGGCGGGGAAAGATGATGCTTTGGTCGGCTCAACCAAGCCAGAAGGTCTTCAATCGCTGACTGGCGTTGCCGTTGCTCTTTAGTTTTGTCTTGAACTTGCTTGACTTTGATGACATAATCTTTGAGCTTCTTGAGAGACAGGTCGAGGTTTCGCAGTACAGTTAGCAATTTGGACCTGCCTGTGAGGTGCGGGTGGAGCTTGATGAGATTGTCGCAATCAAGGACTGCAAGGACTGCCTCGATACCCCGCTGTTGAGCTTGAAAGTGGTCAGCCTCACGATGCCCCTTTGTATTCTTGACAGCAGCCAAGTCGACAAAAGCAGTCTCTTGACTTGCCAAGTATTGGCCATAAGCTTCTGGACACTCGGCCTTGAAGAGAGTCATCAGGGCTCGGAGACTGAAATAGTGCAGATCCTGTGCAGATTGGAGGTACTGAAATTGTCCCGACTGTATCTGAATCCGCTCGAGTCTATTCAAGCAGGCGTATATGAACATCTGGAAGCATTAGTCAATGCGCGATCACAACAGATATGAGAACCTACCTTTTCGGCCTTTTCTTCATCACTGATTCGTGCCTTTTTGGGGGCTCGTTCATCCGTCTCAGTGTTTGGGTGCGGTGAAGGCGAGTGCGAGGGTGTAACAGGGCCCGCACCAGACTGGAAATCAATTAGCTTTGATCACGATAGTTGCGCTGCAGTCGATGATCCATACCAAGACTGATGGATTTGTGTCGCGAGACCGCTTTCTGTTTCCTTGGTCGCTCAGAGGTATCACTTTCTCTGGTTTGGTTTGTCGTGCCGTGCTAGGCTCACCAACTTCCTCGACGGCGTGAGTAGAGCGCTTTGCGGCGCTCGGTGGAGTTTGCGCAGTAGACGTCTCGACCCCGCTCCGGCATTCCATGATAGCTTTCTTGAGGTAAGACACCACCTGCATCAGCATAAGTTTGAGACAGCTGTCCCGTTCTGGTTGATCGATGTGTTAAGATGAAGTAGTTGCGCGCCTGTACGGCCTTAATCAGTCTGTAACGTGCTTTCGTGAAAGTTGTTTGTGAATTTTGAGATAGGCAAACAAGTGCACAGGTGTGCGAAGGTATATGGCTGGCGCAACGAGACAAAGAAACATTCCAAAGCCTCACCAGGTGGTCGCTCATTGTCTTGCTTCCAGCACAATGTCTGCCCGCTTGTTGTTTGGCCCGGACAATGCCTTTGTCGTGCCATCGTGGTTGTACATCGTGAGATGGAGACATCAGGTACAGCAACAGTGTTGCCCCATTCATCATCTGGAGATGTCGCGCATATCATGGATCGCGTATACGCAAAGATTGAACGGTGACTGGATGTGGCATTGGTGGAACAAAAAGTCGATCAGGGAAAGTGCTACTACCTGAACAAAGAACAGCAGCGACGGACCCTCAATAAGTTCGCCCTCTTGCGACAACACGGGCGAACGAAATGCGAGTGAGGTATTGTGTGACGTAAGAAGAGTTTGAATCGTGAGGTATCGAAATGAGCGATATAGGGAAATACCTAGATGCAAATGGACTTGAAACCCATACAGGTAAACCTTGACGCCTTACGTGCCAAGCAATATCGACAAGTGCATCCGCGAGGGTATAGAGAAATCGTATGTAGCAGCCTAGGTAGTACGGAGAAGGTATCTTTTGGACGCGAAAACAGGAGACACGAAGTCGAACACAAGAAGAGGAGCATATCGCTGCATGGATCGGTCTCATACTGTCTCGACATAGTTGCTGTCCGTTTGTTAGTGTACTGCCATTGTCCAACGGCGGAAGTGACTTACCTGGGGAAAATACCCTCTCTATCGCCTATCCGTCCTGTCCACCAATCTGTCTCGTTGTCGGTCTTTTTCAGGATTGTAATGACCTCGCCCTTCTTGAAGCCAAGATCACCGGGCTGATCGGGATCGAAAGTGAACTTTGCAATTGCCTGATCGGCACCCAAGCCCGTCTTCTTCTGACCGAACACCGGCTTTGGTGCGGATGGTCGACCAGGCGCACGGTCGCTGTAGGAATAGTTGTCACCGAACGTAGATGAACGGCTGCGGCTGGTCATAGTGTCGAACGTTTCGTTGGGGTTGGCGCGTGTGGAAAATGAGCGGTTGATGCCTCCTCCAGTGTTCGGCTGACGGTCATAAACGTCGTCTGCCCATGTCGACGAGCGCTGGGGGCGATCGCGATACTCGTAGTCGTTGCCTCCGTGCTGGCTACCCTGACCGAGCGAGCCTGTACGATCTCTTCGTACGCCCTCACCCATGGCTGAGCCGCTACGTCCTTGCCATACGACGTTGTCGTGTGAGTCATCGTAGACTGGAATGTCGTTGTACATGCGGTCGTCTGCAGCGGCTGCGCCGTTTACGCCAGAGAAAACCCTAGAGTTGAGGACGCGTAGCAGAGGCTCAGCTGCCGGTGGGGGAGGCACCTGACCACTCAGCAGCTCGCGCGCAGTCCATCTCCGCCCGTACAGCTTCTCGTTCGCATCGCGCCTTTCAATTAGACCGCTGCCCTCCAGACTGACACCAGCAAAGAGTCCCTTCGTCTTGCTGTAGCTGAAAACGCCTGCCACACCCTTCAAACTTGCGACTCCGGCTGCTTCCGCGTTTCTGCCGACTGGTCCGGCTGCGATTGATACATTGCCACCCAGTGTCAGCGAACCGGCTTGCGCGAACGTGCGTACTGCCGATGCATCGTTGAGGATAAATACGAAGTCGGTCAATTCGAAGCCGATTTGTCCACCGAACCCCCCACCAATTGTTCCAATGGCCGAGGGTGCTGACCACGACCCGTCTGCGAGACGCGCAACGACGACGCCGGAACCGAAACGTGCTGTACCGAGGAATCCAGCTTTGAAGACGGTGAGGATAGCGAGGCCCTAGGCGCGCTCATGTCAGTATGTGGTGTCCAAAGAGTCTTAAGCTTGGACGTGCGCCGGCGGGCTGGGCGCGTTGCGGGCAGCCCGGAAGCTCAAGGAAGAGTTTTAATGTAGTACCTTTGCATTTGCGAGGACAGACGGCGGGATGATCTTGTCTGGTCCAAACGATTGTCGCGGGTCGACGAACGACGCCAGAATCTTGCCTGTTTTCCGGCACTCGCCTGCAGCGCAGATTGTCAGCGACGTCACAGAACACCCAGCCTCACCACTTCTGAGACTAGCTTGTCGCATTCAGAGACAGGAACTTACTCCTCATGGACGAGGGCAGCGGATTGTTGAGACTGAAGCCCATCTTGAAAACTCAAGTGTCTGGAGAATGCTTTGCGGAGAACGAAAGTCTGGCAGCAAGTTGTTTGTTAAAGCAGTGGAGCAGTGGAGCAGTGATGTGATGACAGAACGCCAGTGCTGTGGCTGAGCGAACGCGCAGCTCCCCCGCCAAAGTCCGGCTGTCACCTGCACACGTGCCGAGCCTTGTCACTTGGCCGCCGCATCACGGACGAACACATAAGTAAATGCGCGCTGAGCCTTTACGCGCCTCGCAAGGAAGTAGATCTTTTGTCGCAGCTTCAATTGAGTCTTTGAAGGCAATCTAGCGCGAGTTTCCAAGCTGCACAACCTCACAGGTGTGTGCAGCTGATACGGCTTCACAAAAGTGTTACCTGCAGATTGGTCGAAAACCTCTCGCCGTGGAACGTAGCACACGACGAGTGTGGCAATACAGACCAGCGGGCAAGCGTGTCGTCAAACTGGAATGCGACTCTGGTAGGAACAGCGCCACAGTTGAACGCCACAATCGACTGCGCCTGCCACATCAGCTATCGGTGATCACCTGGGCAAGCTGCACCACATCCTGCAATATACGCACTTCTTGTTCCACGTCTCCTACAACAATGATAGGACATAGGTATAGTTCATTCGACACGCGAATCTGCAGAGGACGCGCACTCATGGCGAAAAGCGCTGTGAGACGCAGCAGATCACGTGAGTAGAGGTGTCTCAACAACTTTGCCGTCTCTATCTTAGCCACGGACAGCGAACGTGTGGCTACATCCATCTATCTATTGAGATACCCTAACCCCCGTATAGGATCTACAGTCGCATACACTCTAGGAAAGACCGATCACTCCCTACTTGATCTCACTCCCTATTTCCTTGAAAGTCTGCTCCAGATCCTCCTTTTCAAGCCCCAATTTCTCGTCCCAAAGCCCCCCAGGCCTAGAATCACCCAGCCTCATATCCCAAACATCAAGCTCGCGATCTTCCGGTGCTCGCGCCATCTAGCCAAGGCTCTCTTATCGATATTCTGATCTCGAAAGCTGCTTCAGTGCCTCAGATTGATATCTCTGCTAGCAGGTCCCACCTTGCCCAGGGTATAAGGTATTTTCTTGCAACAATTATTCTTTTCTCTGTTTTCTCTCTCTTCTTTCTAGAGTGACCTCTACCACCTTCATTGCCGAATCAATGATACCATTCAAGCCATCATCGTATCTGTCAAAGTAAAGAGCCCACTCCTGAGGGCCATACTCCACTGCCACGAATCCTTCCCATCCCTCCAGAGTTACCCTTCTATCGACTTTAGTAACATCCCAAGGGCCTAGAATGTGACCTTCTGATTCTTCTCGATTTCCGTATTTGACCTCTTGAGTATCCTGGTCAATGTAGATCCAATTCAGTTGTGGGGGCTCATCTGAGATGGTGGAAACGAGACCCTCCCCTTGACGACCCCAATTGTGGTCTGGATGCTGGAGAAAATACCCCGCAAATGGATGATCTTCAGGTCGGCCATCCGGATATTCCTCTGTGGACATTGCAAGATACAACTGCCCAGATGTCAATACACATGATTGGCTAATTGTGATCTGTAAACAGACATAGGGAAAACAGAAAGAGATCGCGCACCTTATTGTCGCTCAAAACCACTTGACATCCGTCGACTTCTCTCCCTGCACTAGTAATCGTTGAACTGTGTACAAACACGTTTGACTTCAGACCCCGGTGCCTTTCTCTAGCATTTTGCTTCTGCCCTTGACGCACTGCTTCGACAGTACCGATGATTGCAGGACAGGCAGCTAATGAAGTGAGAATTCCCAGTACCATGATATCTGAACTAATAGTGATATGAAGTCGGTGGTCTTGGGGTCGCTGAATTTGTTTTCTGGTAAAGTTCATTGCCCAGGGATGCAAGATTGCTGCATGGATGTGGATCCAGTTCAGTCAACCCAGTGCCGTGACGTCAGCTGTCAGGCCACGCCGACTATCCATCCCCGCGATCAGGAGGCAGACTTTGGCTTCGTATTTCTGAAAGATGAACGTACGTGGCGATAGATAGTGTCTTGTCCAAACAAGTTTTGAATCAAGAACGAACCCTGACTTCAGGGGCTCGTCATCATGACTGCCGTCTACGTATAAAGTATGTGGTATCTGTGCAAGATACACCGAATAAACAACTTGTTCAATCGATCTTTCACATAGGATCAACACTCCAGTATATTGACATAAGAAGCATACTCTTTACACCCAATGGCTCAGGAGTGAGTGCCAACTGCCCCGCCTTAGACTACCATGTCCTACGCATGCCAAAACTAACAATGTATCTACAGTACTCCAACCACAGACTATCCGGCTGGTACAGATACCTCTGAAGTCTCCAATGACGTGACGAGTGACCGCAAAAAGCCAAAAAAGCTCAGTCAAGGCACAATGCAAAAGGTTCCTCCCCCACAGCCAGACGAAGACGAGACAACCGAGGATTCGGAAGTCCCTCAGCCTAACCCACCAAAGAGGAAAGGAGGCCGTCGAATGGTGCCCGTCCACCAGTCCCGGATTGCAGACCGGCCGCCGAAGGATGGCGACAAGGATAGTAGCTTGAAAATCAAGATTGAGTTGGACTTGGAAGTGGAGGTATGAACTCCGCTCGTGGAAAACGCGAGATGGCGATTTTGCTGACGTGGTATCTCTAGGTTGAGATTTACGCCAGAGTCAAGGGTGACGTAACGATAGGCTTATTGTAAGATGTGAGTTGGGTACCTGGTATCAGGACAAAGCAATGACTCATGTCCGCAGTTCGAAATGAGCAGCCCTGTCTAGCCACAGACGAATTTATGTCTTTGCATGCGCTCTCCGAGAGTGATGGCATGGACTTTTACACAGTAGATGGAAGTAGAGTTGGTTGGATCTGTTGGACTTCTGAGCCATATTCGTAATCATCTGAAATACAATTGGCAGCCGTAGATCGACCTTTCTAGCAGAAGTGCAAGAATGAGTGCCATAAATCATGAGCTGTTGCTCGGGACCGAGACGCAAACCGAGCAAGAATCTTGATTCAATGCTAGTCACCTCGGAGCCGAGCTGCACGCTTGGGAACATCACATGTGGGGAAGTGACGGGGCGCGGAACATGGCATATCCACATCCGCCCACAGCGCCTAAGATTTGCCGGGATCCGACAGTCACTATTAGTGCTTAAAGGAGCAGATCCAGTTGTTATTGTTTTAGTTGGTCATTCAGCTCGGAGTACACAGCTGGAAATAGAATTAGTCGAGTGTGCAGTTCCAAGGTTACCTACAACGTAGTCAGAGTATGAGCAAATTCATTTCGTGTTCGGCACATGCACAGAAAAGTCATTAGTTAACCGTCACCGTCGTCGGTCCAGATAAAGAGAGCCCTACACAGTACAGCAGAGCAGGCCTCACAAAACACCCTACTCTGGCAGCGGAACTGTCCAGCCAAACAACGCTCACCTTTCATCGCTTGCACAGTAGGTCCGGTGCGAACGACCATCCAAGCATTGAGGTTTGAGATGGGGAAGTGAATGTTGAGCTTGGATAAGATCCGTCGCTCATTTCGCTGGGAAGCTCAAGCCTTTGGCCCACAGAGGATGTGAGTGGTACGACAGGAAAGACATGGCTCCAAATGTAAGGAGGACAAGACACATTGGCACAAGTACAAGAGTTGAGAAGTGGTGCGCTGATCGTCAGCAGAGGAGAAGATGTAGTAGAATTTTTCTCCTCCCATGCAAGAACAGTCCTATCTTTTCCCCCATGGGTAAAGGTGTTCGTCACTCGTCAAAGTTCCATTATCGGCATTCAACTGCTCTCCTCTTCCCACATTTAAGATCCTTGTGACAAACACTCGTCCAGTGTTTGGCCTACTCCGCCGGGAAAAATCGAATGTTTCCTCCATTACACTGTAAGTGCGGCGTGTCTCGCGTCCAGCGGCGACTGCGCTTGGTAGCTCTGGCTGGGCTGAGCAGTCGCGGCCGGCATAGTTGGTGCAGTCGGTGCGGCCGGGGTCTCTCCACGCGGTCGATCTTCTAGCTCATGATCACTTTCCTCATGTTCCTTGTATACTGGCAATGTCGCATGCTCGCTCCCTCGTCTTTGTCGCTCCCTTCCAGCCGTTGAATTCACGAGATTGGCTTCGCGCCTTGAGTTCTGCGCGCGCAATTTGCGCACCTGCTCAGGGTAGAACCACAATATGCCAAGACCGAGGCCGATGACGAGAGCAGCGGTGGGAATGCAAATGCCGAGTGCGACTATAGGGCCGGTCTCAAGGCGCTTTTGGAGACGGTGGATGCCGGTGTCCGGGAATGAGGTCGCTGGCGCGGCGCATGCGATTTGGAAGAGTGCGAAGAAGAGAGGTATCGCTGTGGACAACATGACGGGCCTGTTGTTCAAGTTTCAACACCGCAAAAGAGCACTGGAGAGCAATTTCCCGTGAATGCAACGCAACCAAGCAAAACGAAAACGCGCTCGAAGTGCGGCATTTTCGCTTTCTTATAGATCATGCCGTAACGCAGTTCCCAGATACGCTTGTCACCTTCCTGTTCAGATTGCAATTAAGGCGAACCTCGTGGCGCTAGCGCTGACAACGTCCGCTGATAGGTTGTATGATCTGGAACATCAAGGCTTTGATTTGCTTAGCAATGACAAGCAGTAGCTGTTTGTGGGAGGCACTAGGGCGAGGAGTGAGGATCAAGCTTCTCTTAGCTAGTGGGATACGTAGGTCGCCTGTGCTTATTTGTTGGTCGGTAGTGGCTTACAAGATAGATGGCTAAGCTGGAGGAGGGACAATCCAGAACACGTGGCGAGACTGGATGATTATGGGGCGCCCTTTTGGTGACTCGTAGAGTCAGAAGACACTATCAGGTAGATTCCGAGAGTGCCTAACGCGCGGGAAGGTACCCCACCACGCGGTAGCTTAAGCTCCGCATCAACGCCAGGACCACTTTTGGACGACACACTTAGCTTACAGACAGATCCGCCATATTATTTACGCCCCAAGTTGCCTTCGGACTCCTGGAAGAGCTTCCGTATGTTCATCATGCATGCAGGAGGGCAACCCAAACGTATCATCGTTGGTCATGTCTGTCAAGGAATGTTCAGCAAATCGATCGGCCTGACTCCAATCTTGACCTTTGCGTCCATACTGTCCAATCCATGCGCCTTAACCGCATCTCCTTCAAGCGTCTGATGATGAGTTGATGTGATGCGGAACTTTGATGTGGAAACCAGATAAGACAGCCTCGAAGACCGCCTTGAGCTACGTCTTTAATGGATTACGCCCTGAACATCGATCCTCAGTGCACTAATCCTCAAGTACCTTTGCTCGGAGAGATTCACAAGTGCAATTTATGCTCGAACGATTCTTATTGTGCCATGTCTATCCTTTTTGACTCGTGAATCGATACTGGCAGGCAGCTTTGGATCAGCTACAACGAGCACCAGATGGACATCGTACTGGCCATGGTCGCACGAGATTCAATCACTAAAACCGGTATTTGCTCCCTTTCCACAGCAGGTATCGCACGCTGTACATCTCTTTTGGGGTTGTTGCTGGTCCAAAGTATTTGGCTCATCCGAGTTGCAGGATGGTAATATTTCTGCGTGTGACGCTAGACAGGTGGAGACGTTGGAGACTTGACAAAGCGGGAATAGCTCGTGCACGCGCTGGAAGGCACCATGTCTGTGCGTACATTCGCGCCTTCCCTCACCAGGAACTCACCTTGTAGAAAAGTTCGACATCTTAGAGAAAGAAGAAAGGTATGGTTGTAACTAGCAAAATTGTTGACGTGCCCCTTATAAGATGGAAACGGCATAGTTCCGCAGTCCGCGGCGTTTTGATCCACGCGACATCTAACACGAATGTGGAAGCTGCTAGGCTCCAATTACCCCACCTCTCCAACTGATAGTTACCGAGAGCTCCAGTTATCTGCCCATGAGCAAGTCTCCAACTTCGTAATCTACATGTCATTGTTATCTTCCCCAAGCTGAAATCTTCTCGTGATCAGCTTTCTTCGCTTTGCGAATTGCCTGTGAATTGCCGTTAAAGATTCCCAAGCCTACAATCAAAAGTCAACACCATGACGACATCATGGCAAGATGCCGCAGCTAAGAAGCGCGAAGCTATCTCGGCTCTAATCCCTTCAGAATGGCGAGTTGACAGCCTGCCTTCTGTGAAAGAGCAAGTCGACGTAACCGACTATGTCAAGCAGTATCTATCGAAGGAAGAGCTGGAGATCACTGAGAGCGATGCCGATCAGATTGTCGAGAAGACCACGACGGGGTCTTGGACTGCCGAAGAGGTCACACGCGCTTTCTGCCACAGAGCAGCACTGGCACATCAATTGGTAACATAAGACGCCTCCGGCTCCGTAGTGGTACTGACTACTGCAGCTCCACTGCCTTCACGAGATCTTCTTCGATGCAGCCATTAGCGATGCCAAAAGACTGGATGCCTACTTTGCCGAACACAAGCAACCGATCGGTCCACTCCACGGCCTTCCAATCTCTCTCAAAGATCAGTTCCACGTCAAGGATGTTGAAACTACGATGGGCTACGTTGGGTGGATCGGCACGTTCGAGGGTAAGAAGGGTACTGGCAAAGAGAAGGTCTTTGAAAGCGAGTTGGTGAAAGAGCTGAGGGCGAGCGGCGCGGTATTGTACTGCAAGACTAGTGTACCACACACACTCATGTCTGGCGAGACGGTCAACAACATTATTGACTACACTCTAAACCCGAAAAACCGTAATCTGAGCAGCGGCGGTAGCTCTGGTGGTGAAGGCGCCCTGATTGGCATTCGAGGCTCGCCGGTTGGCTTCGGCACAGATATCGGGGGCAGTATTAGGATTCCGGCTGCGTTCAACGGCCTCTATGGTCTTCGCCCCTCTACTGGGCGCCTGCCCTATGAAGGTATGGCAAATTCTATGGATGGCCAAAACACGGTTCTTTCTGTTGTCGGGCCTCTCGGTAGTACTGCAGCATCACTACGGTTGGTCACAAAGGCCCTGCTGCTCCGACAACCGTGGCTGCACGATCCTTTGGTGCATGAGATCCCATGGCGGAGCGAAGAGGAGGAAAAGGTCCAGCAACTGCTTCAGTTTGTTGGTGAGTCTGTGCCGAAGGAAAAGAGGTTGGTATTTGGCGTGATTCATGACGATGGCGTCGTCACTCCAACAGCGCCCGTTCGTCGCGCCATCGAACTCGTGACGAAAGCTCTCGAAGCTTCAGGTCATGAGATCTTGCCCTGGACACCACCCTCCCACAAGATTCTGAATGACACAGGATTCAGGTCTTGGGTCTTTGATGGTGGTCGCGATGTGCGTGAAGCATTTGCGCTCTCAGGAGAACCGATGGCGAAGCAAGTGTCTCTGTACCAGGACGAGATGAAGGAGTTCACCGCTTCCGAAATTGCTGAAACGAATGTGCAAATTCGGCATTTGAAGAAGGAGTACATGGAGTACTGGAACAGCACTGCGAAGGAGACGAGTACCGGCAAGCCAGTTGATGCTGTTATTTCACCACTGGCGCCGTGGCCTGCTGCTAGGCGGGAGAAGTACAAGTACTATGGCTACACTACTTGGGTCAACGCGCTCGATTACTCAACTGTCGCTTTCCCAGTCACAAATGTCGATAGAGCTATCGATGTCAAGAGCAGCGATTTCAAGCCATTGGACGAGCACGACCAGGAGATCCAAGACGACTGTGGGTATTCCACTGAGAAAATACAAACATCACATACTGACAAAACTACAGATGATCCTGAGATCTACCATGGTGCGCATGTCAGTCTGCAAATCGTGGGCAGGCGGTTGCAGGAAGAGAAGGTAGTGGCAATCGCTGAGTATGTCGGCAAGTTGATCGGGAAATAGTCTACAAAGAAGCTCGTTTGTTTTGAGCGATCGCTGGTGGG
>JUDZ01009185.1:0-16891 GCA_000812845.1 Stagonosporopsis tanaceti | reverse complement strand
TAGATCAGTCCCATGGGCGGGAGGGTCCATACATTCCAGCAGGCACCGATACTAGGTACGTAAATTCTAACGATAGATAGAGGAAATAGAAGAGTAGCTAGGCTGTCAAGGTACTGGATGAAGTAAGTGCTAATAAAGTTCTAAGTAACCTCATAAATGTAAGAACCCAGCCCGAGCCGCTATGCTAAACAAGCACCAAAAAGGTCAACAGTACTCACAGACTGTGAATGTAGGCTCTGAACAGCACTATATCGTCAGCTGGAGCGATACTAGCTCGGGCCTGACAATGAAAGCCTTCCTCTCTTCTCGATATGTCTTCACAACTGCAGCTCTACTCAAATCATGTTAAATTGCGCAATTGTTCTCCTCAATAAGCTACACTAAATGTGCTTTCAATCAAACAATTTCGACAATTCTTAGTGGAATTATTATGCCGTGAAGACTGTAAGTATGAGTTTTGATTTTGGGATTTGATTTCCGACCGAAGGCGAAGCGCCGACTAGGCTACGTGATGGCGAAGGCACCTGAATATCCTCCACACTTTGTTATTGGAAGAAGATCAACCCTGCTCAAACAAACGTCTCGCTTCAGCTGCTAGTCATTAGCACCAATGTTGACAATCTGCAACTGCAAGACCCGCCGGACGCTGCAGAATTGTGACCAGCCTGGTTGTTTCGCAAACCAAGACTTCACGTCATCAGTATGCATGCATTTGCGGTATTGGAGCAAATATATCAATACACTCCTTTCACACTATTTGCCGCGTGGCGGGAATTGTGGGGCTCATGATGCTTTTTAAAGAAGGCTGTGCTATTGTGGCTGCAGCGGACGCATGCACTTTCGGCACATCTCACGCAGCAACGAGGCTGAGAACCACAATATAAGAAGACTGCATCCGCTCCTACTGTTTTTGCGTTACCATTGCACTAAAAACTGTTTTATAGATGATCACTGGTGAGATTAGAACAAAATGGCCACTGCAAGTCGCATTGTAGCTGCGCTAGCTTCAGGTACGCAAGAGACAACCCTTGCACTCGCACAAGTCAACTTTGACTTCTCTTTAATCAAGGTGAGCCAACAATTACTTTTAGATGTATATTTTGTTGCTGATTGAACAAGCTGGAAGCCCCAGCATCTTTTCGTGGAGTTGGAGAGCTGCTGTCCGGAAAGCGGAAGGCTTCTGCAGAGAACGGATTAAGCCACGTCACAGCGCGCAAACTCGGGGCTCTTTTCGAGCATATTCTCCCAAGCACTCCACATTTGATTGATCGTTACGGTGCTCGAGCCTCCCAGATTGCTCGGCTATCGGAGAATGAGGAGACCTCGAGACCTATGTATAGCATGTTTGCGGATCAGGCTGGCGTAGATGCAACCAGCATATGGGCTGCAGCAACTTCTGGTCCAGCAGCGATTGCTGTGCACTTGCTCGCCTGTATGCTGGCAAGAATGTTTCCTGGTCCAGAAGCTACGTCCATCTGGGCAGAACTGATCGATGAACGCAAGAAGAGGCTGGCTTGTGAGGATCAGTACAAGCCAGATTACCTCTCTACTCTACTAGCGGCACAGATTTCTATCCCTCGAGAGCAACTTGCTGCGTGGGACAACAGTGCTCGGTCCTGGCTCCGCGTTGCTGATGAGGCAAAGACTGTCCAACAAACTCAACTGTTGCTGATCATCAAGAACATCCATGTCCCTGTTAATCATGAGACAGGGAACCTGTATCAAAGTGTGGTCAAGGCTTGGGTCCGAGCTTTGGAGCTCATGGAGAACCTATGCCGAGGAGTCGCGCAGTGTGTTACACCATATGAGGGTAATGGCGAATTACTTCTAGCTCTATCAAGCTGGCACATGTATCCGGATATGGATGTGAGTCTTTCCCCGGAACAATGCCTAAGATGAGAGACTCGCTTAAGGAGATTGGCGCGCTGACTACGTATCAGGTACTCGGAAGCAAATTAATCCATCAAAAGGACTCCTTGATACCTTCAGAAGCCATACTAAGCGTGGGCTTGGAGTGCTCTCCATCTCAACAAGATATCGGAGTATATTGGTCGCTCCCATTATCACACTTCAGGTTTTATGGGCCACCAAAAACAGCAGCACACTCTCTTTGTACTGACGCCGAAAGAGTTTCATTTGACCACTTCCGCTTTGTACTGCTGGGTTCCTTTCTCTCGACGTGGACTGGATCAGGTCAGCCAAAGCTTGAGCTCGTCGACTACGCGAAGTTGGTTGTTCGTCTTTTTGATTACTTGACTACGGAGACGGGAGACAAGAGTTCATGTACCAAAGATTCAGCAGATCCTATCATTTTAGAATTGCTGAAGTCGAGATCAAATTGGCTGAGAGATCTCTCAGAGACGTGCGCCTTGCTCTTGGGCGCGAAGGAGACGGAAAAAGTCGTTTACGAGAGGCTTGTTGGACTGGGTATCCGACGAGGGTCTAAGTTCATATCCAACCAGGCCCCTCTATTTGGTCTGACCTCTTTTCACGATTTCTTCGATCTGCTCATTGGTACTGAAGCGAAGATCCTGGCCCTTCGCAAGCTTGCTGTTCACTACGATCTTTCAGACTTGGACCCGTTGATCCGCTACAGGAACCCAGACTTTGATAGAGAGGGCAACCGGGTGCGAGAACTTCCCATGACAACCATTGATAAACAAGCCGCTGTTTATGCGGAACAGGTGCGGGAGTTCGAACTCGACGACGAGACGTCACCAAAACCACTTGAACCCTTCAAAGAGATTGCT
Source organism: Stagonosporopsis tanaceti (assembly GCA_000812845.1). Classification (NCBI taxonomy): domain Eukaryota; kingdom Fungi; phylum Ascomycota; class Dothideomycetes; order Pleosporales; family Didymellaceae; genus Stagonosporopsis; species Stagonosporopsis tanaceti. The sequence goes on along the minus strand of JUDZ01009185.1, from coordinate 14,141 downwards.
CCTCTAGATTGTTTTCTCCCGGAATTCCTTGAAGAGTATGAGCCAGAGTCTAGTTCATTTGTGCCAAAATCTACTCTGAAGCAGGATGTGCATGATGTTGATCGGAGAGCACGACTCGAAATGGGCACATTGCATGCAGAAACAAAGCAGAAGGAAGCACCGCGTGAAGTTAAGACAATGGAAGAACAGAACCCATCATGGCAGGGCCATGATCTCTACAGTTACCTCTTGAACGACGAAGATGCTGCGGATATGTCAAGTATCAATTCGACTACTGTTGAAGGACGACTCAAGCGTCTTCCAGCACGTTACTACATTTACGCTTCTGTCATACCAATCGAGAGGTCATCGACGAAGAGATCGTGGGAAGGTACGAAAGTTCGATACGTACCACACTGTCGATGGGCTTCGGCGGGCGAACACGAGCGATTATCCGGAACCTTCGTCAACGAGACCGTATTGAACACGAACGAACTCGAGCTACGAAACTCCTACGATGACGAGATTGAACGAGCTCTATCCGTGCCGCTTGTTATCAGAATGGGGGATCCAAATGAATGCGCATTATTCACGTTGAACCAACAATCTGTCCTGGCAACGCCCCCAGAAGATATTTTCTGGGCGTTGGAAAGCGGCGTCATTGATCGTACGAAGCTTGCTGCTTTCTTATTTTCAGGTAACTCTCGCATGCAGAGCATCAAAGCTTTGGAACGGCAGCAATTGGAACGTACCGCTCTGACCATCGTCATGGACACCTATGCACAATTCTCGAAGGCGACAGTCGCTCTCAAAGTCATTGACAGACCACTGAGGCAACAAATATGGGTCAGGGAGCTTGGTCAACGAAGGGACTACAGCTCTGATGCTAGTCCTGGATCCGATGTTGACGCCGGATCTGATTCGGAGGACGAATTGAGTTCTCGAATCCAGTACGTGGCCGATCCTCAGAATGCAGAAGATCAGGAAAAAAGTGCAGTACAAAAGATTCGCAACTTTCTATCGCTCACGCCAAAGAGAAGCGGCTATTTTGCACTCTTGGCGACCTTCGAAACTGGTACTCTGAACCCGGACCCCTCAGCCCTGGACAAGGTCATGGCCATGTCATCAGGAGATTCCATCTATGTCTGCAGTCACCTCTTAGTGGATCCTTGGGACAGCCAAGACTTAAGCCCTGCTTCTATTTGTAGAATTCGCGGCAACATTGGAAGACCAGGGGTTGCTATGATGGTACCGCCTCCTCGACTACAAATGAGACCACGGGATTCCACCGACTGGCAGATAATAAACCATGCACCTTTCGATGGGGAATTGCTGGACTCTTTTGCAGGTACATCACTTCATCTTTCCTTCACGGAATACAACCGCCCGGTTGATGTTGGTGTGCACGGCGTCAGGGATGTCGACCTCTGTTTTGTGGAAGCGTACGTACAAGTACGTTTCAAAGGAAAATGGATTGGGGACATCGATATTATCTCCGGTTTGGAGAGCAAACACTTCCAGATCTTTGATCCTCAGGCGAACGAGTCCCAACAGCCAGTTTGCAGTCATACAGCACAGAACGTTCGCTCCTTTCGTGTTATCGCTGTCGACAATTGGGATGAGTTCATTGATAGTCCCAAAGATGGTATTCTTGTGAGAGCACAGGGTAATTGGCTAGCCAGACTTGCAGCAGCGAATCTGAGTGTACAGCGACAGTTCAAGACCATCATCCTAAGGTCGAATGGTCCCATATGCTGGCCTTGTGTAAGAGATGGCTTCACACTCGGACCCTCAGTGGGAAACACCACGTTTGTTTGTTAGTTTGCTCATCATATCACTTGGGTCGTACAATTCAGTTCAGTCCTTGTGCAACGTGAACCATCATCATGCCTCATGCACCCCACAAGGCCTGACATCGCATGTTCGGTGCAACGTTGCAGGAAGTGAGACCGGAGAAAGGAGAAGATGATGGCTGGTGCCAGCTGTCAGAACTTAGCAGGCTGAAAGTATGCATCGCCAGGCTCGGAGGAGTAGACACACTGAGCCAGCTGAGTAGTTAAATAAGGCACATACAGTAGTTCTAGTAGACGCAGATAAGCCAAAAGGACACAAAGTCGACTATGTTATCCTCCAGTACCTCTGCTGCCATTGTCCTATCGAAGCACCAGACGGCACACTCAGATCTCCAATTTCCTCGTCCAACCTCCTATTCGTGAAGACGTTGAAGTCCTCGCGAAACTGCTGCAGCCGCGCTCTATTTGGGCCATCAATGTTGTTCAGCAACCTCATTCGCGCCGGACAAATATAGATCGTCTCTTTCCAATGCTCGTGCGGCCGGCGCTCGCCACAGTCGCCGTGGAGTGCGGCAAGGTTGCTATCGGCGATAGTCAGGGGTTCTACTGCACGAGCACGGGAGCCATCGGGAGTTTGTGAGCGCTGGGGCACGCACTTCTCGCAAGGCAACTCAGCGCGGTGTTTGATCTCCCCGCATTGGATCATGGTATTATCCACGTCGTTCCTCAGCGCAACCAGAAATCCTTCACGCGTCAAGCCCCCGAAGTCCTGTTCGAACGCGCCGAAAGAACCTTCATCTGACCTCTCGTCCGCGAGCAGGATAAAGACTATTTGCGTTGTGCCATAATGCTTCTGCATCTCAATCTTCGGATTCTTGCCCTGGGTGTCCGAGATACGTGTCCACGTCGCACTCGGATGGGATGTTAGGTCCGCTTCGATCTGGAACACGACGTGCTCCAGCGGTATCTTTGGGTCGGACCCGAGATCGAATGCTGTGGTGACGACGTTCAAGTTGCCGTCGAGGGAAGCCATATGGAAGCCATACTGCGTGGCGTCCATAGAGTGTTCGGACCGTGGCAAGAGCGGGTACGTGTCTGGGGCTGGTGCGAAGGCCGTGGCGCGATCGTAGTGGAGAAGTAGAGTCTGCGGGGCCCAGCGGAAACCGGGGGTTTGCAGGCGCGGGGCCTCGAGGACGAAGAGTTCGAAGGAAGGGCGTTGCGTTAAACGCCAGAAGGCTACCATGCGTTCTTCGTCCGCCAGTGGAGCGAGGACGGAGAGGTCAAGGTCGAGAAGCGCGGCGAGACAGAGCGGTTCGTCTGCTGCTAGAGTTGAGGCGCGCAGGCGGACTGCTTTGACGGCATCGTTGAGTTTGTGGGTGATGCAGCAGCCTTCTCTGTAGAAGCCTCGCAGCTGGGTGTAGAGCCGCTCAATGCTTCGTTTGAGAGTGTGGATGACGAAGATATCTTTCAGCTGTCGAAAACGGGCCATGCCCTCATCAATGTCATATAAGCCGTCTGAAAATTGAAAAACCAGCTTCTGTGCCATTGCTCCTTCCTGGAATGTCCAGAGTCGAGTGTTCCATGGTGAATTGAGAATCCGCATCAAAATCTCGGTGTCTGATAAGTTGCTGAGGGGCATGGACATCAGCCAGGCGTCTAGCACTAACACAGCAGTCGCTTCGAGAAACGATGTTCGGATGAGTGAGATGGCTCTTCGTTTGGCTTTGCGGAACGCATCGTCTTGTGAAGATGATGTCGTCTTACGCGGTACGCACACAGTGTCCATCCAGATGGCGTTTACTGAAAGGTTGGAACCTGTCAGTCCACGGACCATATTGGAGATGTGCTGGAACTGGCACTGGTAAAGAGCGTTATCACTATCGTGGCCAAGTCCGTCAGACCAGACGTGCGATATGGCCACGTAAGGTACAGGATCGATCTTTGTAGATGAAGTAAAGATCAATTCGGCCTCTCCTTCTTCGCCACGAAGTTTTATCAGAGGTAGTCGATCTTCTTGCAGGATATCAAGAAGATCTGACTGACTCGCCTGCAGATCCTTACATGTGTCTCCGCAACAGCAATCAAAGTGCCGACGTCTGTACTGGCCATGGCCAATGCTCATTGATTCGCAATGGCGTATAGAGCAAGTCGTGTGCTCAGCTTTTTTGTCAGACCAGGCTTGCATGTGAAGAAAGTACCAGTATGCCGGGGATTGCAGTCTCGAATACAAACGATAGATCGTGCTCGGACATTGTCCAGTGATGTCTATCAAGAACCCGAAGGACCTTTTGTTGATGGCGACAGGCTTCAAATTTTCAATCGCCGAGAACAATCCGTTCGGAGACCGCTTATCGTCAGACGTGCGTTCCTGCCAGAGCACAGATTCGAAAAACACCAAAAGGATGTCGAGGAGAAGACGATCAGAATTCGGACGTGGATCGTGGAAGTCGAATGCAGTCATCCAACTCTCGAGGGTGTATTGAAAGGCCCCCTCATCGTCAGTTAGCGTTCGGATGCACCCACCTTCACCGTACGTGTCCAATTTGTAGTGGATACGCTTCACTCTCCACCAGCAGCGTCTGCGACAGTGGATATCCTCATGAGAGCCAGGTAACGCACTAAGTTCCTCGACCAGTGGTGTCAGCATCTCAGGCGTCAGAACTCTGTCGGCAGGAATCTCATTCTTGGCACGAGCCTTGTGGCCTTCCGGTATCAGCTCTGCTATGTCGATTGGTCTTTGGAACATGAAACTGAGGAGGCCTGATAGAAGCCACGTTTGTAAAAAAGCATGGAAATCCTGATCGCTGTGAGATATGAGGGTATCCCATTCTTTGCCGCTGCGTGGAAGCCAGCCAGACTGCTCGGGATACATATCGAAATCGAACCCGTCTAATGAGTTGGAATATACACCAGAAGGAAGGGTCCATGGGATTCCCTCCATCATTGACTTGCTATCTCGTCGATAGGGTTCCGGTACGAAGGCCATTTTGGAGCTGTCGAGCAGTTGGTGCAGCCCTCTTCCCTTTTTTATTGTTGACTAACTCTTCCGTACTCTCTGGGCAGACGTTCGAGCATACTGCTTGCATTTGTAGTATGCCAGACGGACGGCAAGATGCAAGCACAAGCACGGACCAGCCCTTTTCCGTGCCTCTGAACGCATCATAGCCTTCTAGATTTCCTCCATCGCTGTTCAGCCGCAGACTAGACTCCAATATATATTGCCTTGTCTCAGCTGTGCTTGCTGAATTGCGAACACGTTGCCGGTTAGACACGCGACGATGTTGATGGCGGGGTTCCGAAGCTGAACCTCGCTTCTGTGAGACTTTGGGAAGAACAGCGCCTCTATATAGCATGCTCTATACATCATACAAACGTAGCTATGAAGCTGGCAGATCAGGTGACGGAAATATTGGTTGACTGCAGGAAGGCAGTACCCACGCGAGGTCACCGGTGGCGTTCGCTGTTTGTTGCTCAGCTGAGGTTGATGCATCAACTAGCTGGCGCCCAAGGCGCAGCGCAGCACTAGCGAGCTCAGCTTACTACTGCAGTCAGCAGTATTCGAGGAATAAAACTAAGAGGCATGCACGCCTCGCGTCTAATCTCCAACTATCGCTATCGTTGATCCGTAGCACCGTCCGGCTGCACGCGATGGCTCCGGTTGCCAGCATCCGCGCGCTCGCGCAGCGCGCAGTCTTCAACCTCGAGCTCCCATCCAGCGAGTTCAGAGACCAGCTCACAAACCCTGGCGATGTTTTCTCTGTACTTCTTATCCTCGGCGGCGATGTGGTGGGACACGCGCTCGCGCAACTTGCAGGCACAGGGTTGACGCCCGTGACATTCTCTTTTGGTGCGCCTGCACAAATACCCCACAACATTGTGATCGGGGAGCTGATAGATGTGTAGGATGGGTCGCATACGCCGTGACCGCCGTTGTCTCGGCAGTCGGCGCGAACAAACTCATGCCGCCGCCGGATTGCGATTGCATAATGATCAATGGAAAATCTGGGTACAGTCGCGACAACACAAGTTGGGTGTTGGGGCGTATCGTGCGCGACTACGAGAGCTGGACGCATGCTGATGTGCGTGTAAAGGTGGATGAGATCATCGAAGAGAGATGGAAGATGGACAAGCAAAAAGCTGAAGCAAAAACCAAAGGCTCTGGAAGTTTGCAAGAGCGGCCTACGCAAGCTGGGTTGTGCATTGCTATCTACCGTGCCGAGTGTGCCGCACCTGGTGTGGTATCCCGGGACGTCCTGTACTGGAGTGGTTTTGCCGTCGCCATCTTTCAACTAGGAGTTGCTGCCATTCCATTCGGGATATGGGGAGACTGGTCCATCCTGCTTATAACCTTCGCCGGGATCCTGCTAGCCTTCCTCTCTGGATCACTTCGACAATGGAAAACGGAGAAATGGTCGTGTCGACGTCTCGATAAACCCAAAGACGTGATCATTACCCGTGGCAACGGTTCGCAGCACGCTATCATTGTTCGAGATCCAGGACATGGTTTGGATCTCGAGAGCCTTGCGGCGGGCCAGACGAGTGTCGACTTTACCGCTTCCCTGACTACCCGCACCATCATTGTCTTGCTCGCTGTATTCTGGATCATACTGCTTATTTGTGCTTCAGGAATCAAGACGCACACCTGGTTTCTGCTTGCTGTGGGCGGTATCGGAATTGTGCAGAACATTGTAGTTGCGGGTTGGCGGCGTGATCCATCTGCGTACGGACTACCATTGACGTTTGAGAAAGTTGTCGCGAAACCGAAAGTCATGCCTGCACTGTTTGCAATTGAGGAGGAGATCCCTGGGATCGGGAGTAGCATGCTTGAGACCTTCTTTCCGGGGACATTGCAAGAAGACGAGCAGACTAAGTGGAAAGGCTACAGGGATACTGCGAAGACCAGGAGGAACGCCATCGCGAACCGTTAGACTACATTGCAGTACCTCAAATCCGAAAATTATGTCCACAGTGTTTCGGTACCTTGTTTAGGTCACGCGAACGACCACTGGAGCCGATCATGCCTATTATCTAACGTGATTGTGAGCTGAATCATCAAGCCCGGTTTCCTTGGCTTGAGACTGCGGAATTGTGATCATTTTTTCAGCTTGCTTGTACTCTGGCCAGCTTCTAATGACATCGCATCGAAGTTGAACACTTCAAACCTCGAGGAGCACAAGCTTCTTGGATTGATATCTTCCTTATCTTGGAACACTGGGTCAATCGAAGGCAAGATATGGATATACTTAGCACATTGGCTTGACAATACCTGCCAGATATCATGTGGGCACTTTGTCATGACATCGTCAGGAGAGGGTTTCAAGCCACGGCATCGTTATGGGGGACTGGTGCCGTCCTTTTGCGACAAGAAGAAGTTGTTCATGGAGCAGTGCAATAAGACCGATGTTTTGGATCAGAGCAAATTGTATTTGGAAGTTATCAACCTCACTTAAAAAAAGCTAGAATAGAATACAAACTTTGAAATCGGTATTGATTTCACGTAACAGATGAGGTCGCTGCGTACTGCTGACTGCCGTCGTGGCAAGGCGCGGACTTCGAACTCGCCCTCAAGATCACTATCGTATGTCCCGTAACGTCCAGTGAAAACTATTGGGGCGATACAGTTGGGGTTAGATTGCATGAAACTCTATACCATCCAAATTGTCGTTGGCCTGCCATGTCTCGAGTTTGCTCAACCAGCCCAAGAAGCCCTTGCCCATCGCTCCTGCCCTCGCGAGCTTATACTGAGCCTCAGGCCCATTTTGCATCATCTTGAACAGATCTCCCTCTCCATTGAAGTAACCTGGCCCGCAGCTTGCCAGACCAGCAAACGCATGCTGACTCGCCACCAGCTCTCTAATGTAGGCCTCCTGCGCCTCGGCCGTGGGCTCCACAGTGAATGGGTATTGACCTCCCGCCTGTATTCCTTTTCCAGATGCAGTTGTCTTTGCGAGCGCCTTGCGGAAGATGTGAGCGTGGTTCAACGCTGCAGTATTGAGCATCGGGTTCACGTTCGGCGTTAGACCCGTCTGACCCAGTCCCATCAGGAACATGTTTGGAAATCCGGTCATCATCGTCCCATGCAGTGATGCCGGCGCAGCATCCCAGACCTCGTCCATATTTCTCCCCTCCCGACCTGTGACTTTTATGTGGCACCGTGATGCCGGACTTACGGTCAAAAGCACATCGTACCCAGTCGCTAGGATAACGACGTCAACTGAGTATTCCGTTCCGTTCACCACTGGCCCGTTCGCGGCAAAAGATTCAACCCCCTCTCCGTCTGTATCCACAAGCTGCACATTCGGCCTGTTGAAGCTCTGGAGGTACTCATCGTGAAAACAAGGCCTCTTACACCAGCCGGGATAATACGCTTTCAGCTTCTCGGCCACGCCCCCTATCAGAGACAATATTATCAACCTGTGCACGCACGCGCTCAGATCGCGCCAAGTCCATGGCATGCAATCGACTAACATACGCGGATACGTCTTCCGGCGCGCCGGGTGCATTTGGACTCCCCATTAGTGCAGAGTAGGAAGGGAGTTTGGACCACTGGTCATCAACCAGATTTAGACCAGATTCCAGAGCATCGTTGGCCACCAGGCGCGCAAAATTTAGGTAACGTTCTTTCTGCCATCCTTCCTTCGTGGCAATTTTCTCTGCCCATTCGATAGGGTCCGTCTCTCTTTGTCCGCGCGTGTCCACCGACGATGGCGTTCGCTGGAATACGTATAATTTCTCTGCAAACCTGGCAAGACACGGGACGACTTGTATAGCCGTGGCGCCTGTGCCAATGATTGCCACGCGCTTTCCTTTCAGACTGACCATCTGCTGGTCTGTCTCGCTGCCGCCAGTGTAGTTGTAGTCCCATCTTGACGTGTGGAAGATGCGGCCGATGTAGTCTTTGATCCCCGTGAATGTGGGCACTTTTGGGTAGTTGATACTGCCACCAGCAAGCACCACGAAGCGCGAGAAGACAGTAAGTTCCTCCCCTTCTTTTCCCTTCCTCTCAGATCTCAATTTTGTCTTCCAGTCTTTCGGGCCCTCGTCCCACGTAGTCTCTAGCACTTGTGTATGAAACATAGCTTTGTCTGTAAGTCCAAAGTGCTCCGCAACATTCTCCGCATTCTTCCTCAGCTCAGGTCCATACGCATACTTATGCTTCGGCATGTATCCCAGTTCCTCCAGCAGCGGCATATAGATGTAACTTTCAACATCACACATAAGCCCCGGATAGCGATTGAAGTACCACGCACCTCCGAATCCTCCTGCCACATCGACCATCCGGATGTCCTCCGATTCGGCCCCGGCCTGGATCAATCGAGCTGCAGACACGAGGCCCCCAAAGCCAGCGCCCAGGATGAGGATCTCGCACCGCGTGCCATCTACAAGACAATTCTCCCCAGCATCAGGCGCAGAGATTTCTTTCCAAACATCGGAGAGAAAGTGCTCGTAGCCAGGCGCGCCGGCGACGATAAACTGGCTGCTTCCTTCCGCTCGGAAGCGCTTCGCCTTTTCTACGGCGTACTTTTCCATCATGGCTATGGAATTTGCGGTCGAGAGGTCCGCAGTGACTGTTTCAGGAGGCTGGTAATACGGATTAGGCTTGCGCGAAATCACTCGGCCATTGGGGACCAGGACGTCGGCCATGTTGAATATGCGGTCTTCAGAGCTCGTGATGGATTCTTTCTCGTCTCTGCATGCCACTATATACTCATTGGATTACAGCATCTGAGCCTCTGTGGGCGGGTAATTGGGAAGTAAGCCCGTGGCGTGGCAGACTCAAGTGCATGATTGCACGAGTAGGCATTTCGAGACCCAGATGCACACGAGTCTTGGCCGCCAGGTATCTGCATATGATATGTCGACCGCAGGGTGATAGATAGGGCGCGTCCCGCGCCAGCAAATCGCAGTGCGTCGTACGGAAGCCGGGATCACAGCCCCATGTCGTAGATATTACTGAAAATTGGCATCGGGTGACTGTGAATACATGCGCTTACTTATTCTGTCCCGTAGCTCGAGAGACAAACCGCTGGTTCAATTGCCGAACATGAACGCTGTTGAGCTTAGATATCCACGGTATAGAATGTATTGGAGATGTGATCTGGATGTGTTTGTTGCTACGTATGAGGACCCTGGACCTGCTGCCTGTCAGACTAGATTAGCGTAATGATTCTGCTTTTTTACCCCACTGCCCCACCCCTCCGACCAACAATAGACTCACCAACGATGATGTCCTCAGCCACGTTTGTATCACCATGCATTATACCGCCCTTGATACGTCCCAGCACCAGATCAGACTGCTGCACCTCACGCCTACACCACACCGACGGCACAGCATTGTCTGTCATTTCAGCATCACTTCACTGAGCGCAGGAGGTCAATACTGTGACTATGAGGCTCTGTCTTATGCATGGGGAGAGCCAGTGTTTGACAGAACTGTGCAGTTGGGAGGAAACCAGTTCGCGGTAACGGCGAATCTTCTCTCAATCTTGAGAGCCCTTCGATATGCAGACAAATCGCGCACCATATGGGTGGACGCAATCTGTATCGATCAACACAATATTCTGGAGCGCTCACATCAAGTCTCACGGATGAACGACATATATTCCAAAGCTTCAAATGTCATCGTTTGGCTTGGCGAGCCTCGTTCTGACGCTGGTCTCGCTTTCGATTTTCTTCAAGGATTTGGGCATACTGGTGGTGAACATCTACCTTTGGGACGAGTAGAACGCAACGCAGAACGAATTGCGATGTCAGTGAGGTCATTGATGACGAGACCGTGGTGGACGCGTATATGGACTGCACAAGAGTGGATTCTTGCAAAGTCTTCGACTTTCCAGTCTGGACAGCATACGCTTGATGGTGGCGTTCTTCTCCAATGTCTAGACCATTTTCGCCGCCATGTGAAGAGTCTCGATTGCTGTGGCATGCAACTATCTTCAGACTTCATGTTTCAGTTAGGAGACTCGCTGCAGCCGATGCTTGCTCTGGAATCCGTGAAGCAGTCTTATGCCGAGCAGGACTTTTCGTATAGTCTTGGCTTCCTCCGAGAACGAGAAGCAGCGGACCCTCGCGACAAGGTCTACGGAGTCTTGGCTCTGGCAGCACAGCGGTATGCTGGTCTTTTGAAAGCCGACTACACCCTGCCCGTGGAAAGTGTATACGAGCAGATCACCGTTGCGCTCATTCAACGGACAGGAAAGCTCGACATCCTCAGTCACATCGTCCCAAACCAACCTCAGAATCTCGACGTACCTTCTTTCGTTCCTGACTGGACAGTCGAGATCGGGAAGGAGTACAGTAGTGACTGGACGGCGAGATTTCGCAACCTTGGCAGATACAGTGCTTGTCAAGGCAAGTCTGCAGACTTCAAAGCTGCGCCTGGTATAATCAAGGTCAAGGGTATCGTGGTTGATAGAATTGTCGCTATGGTATCAAGGCGTCTTGGATCATATCGCAAGACTCGCTCATATTGTAATGAGATACTAGACGACATGTACGAAATCGCCAAGCCAGACGACGCCGCGTACTATCGCGGCCATTATCAGACGCGGAAAGAAGCTTTCTGGCTCACTATGTGTGGCGGGATTGAAGATGTGGGGTCTCAACAGCGAGGACACATCAGCAAACGTCGATTAGGCTCGTACCGATGCTTTGAGAGCTGGGAAGAGTGGTTCAGAGGACCTCGCACAACATATCAGGCCAGTGACCATCAACTTCGTAGTGTCACAGACAGCATTGCTTCTGTGAGCAAGGGACGGACGTTTTGCACTACAGAAAAAGACCTCATGGGCTGGGCCCCCAAACTCAGCCAGCCAGGGGATGTCGTGGCCGCTTTGACAGGCGGTCGAGTGCCATTCGTACTCAGACCACATGACGGCTACTTTGAAGTGCTTGGAGACGCTTACATACACGGGATCATGGAAGGGGAAGCATTGAATTCTGATTATGACTTAGAGTACCTCGAGTTGCGCTGAAGCACGGAATGAACGGAATGTCAACAATCCACGTTCGTGAAAAGTGCGACGCATGAACGTCCTTGCGAAAGTCACAATAATGAATGGCGCTTCGAATGTATCTTTCGACGGAGGGTCTCATCTATGGATCCAGGAATGGGACAGGTACGTTTCTCTCCTTGTGCCCATGCCACTTTGGCAGAGTTCTCTTTGGCAAACCCTCAGTACTAAGCTGCAGGTCCTCGATTGCGCTCGCCCACTTCAGCAGAGTCGCCTCGCTCCAAGCAGTACCCATCAACGCTAGCCCGAACGGCATTGCTGAACGCGAACGCACACCCGCCGGTATCGTGACTACCGGATATCCAGCCTGAGCCGCAAGCTGATACGACTGCCCCACATCCGAGGGAACCAGCAACGCGTCAACTGGCCGTCCGTTGTTCGCAAGAGCTGCATCGATTCCATCTTCCCGCGTAGCCTTCTGTGTAAATGCAAGTGCCTGATAGTAGGTCTCATCCATGACGCCCTTTGTCTCCAAGGACGCGAGAAACCCGTCTTGACCAGAATAGAAGGCGGGGATACCTAATGGCCATGGGTTTCCGCCTTCAGTACCGTCATTGGCATAGTTGTATGCTACAATATCCTCCAGAGAGCGGATGTTGGTGTTCTCTAGCTCAGACAGATAGGCTTTGATGTTGTTGTAGAAGTCGACTTTTACGACTGTATACTCTGATTCGTTCGGGAATCCACGCGTAGTTCCAAAATCCCAATTCCAGCCATCAGGAGATACCGTCAGTTCTCGACTGGGGATCTCAGTATTGTTGATTATTGTAGCACCTGCTGCCTCAACTGCCGATACGACTGCAAGGAGCTGTGCCTGCTGTTCTTCATCGGCATAAATCCAGAAACTTTCCCATGGGATGCCGAAAGTCGCATTCTGCAGGGCGTACTTGTTTGTCAAGTATTGCACGTAACCGCCGAGCGGAACTTTACCCTCTTGAGCTAGAGTGTAGTTGTCCCTTGGGTCGATCCCATAGATGGCATCAAATGCGTATGCCGCATCGCGAATCGTTCGACCAAAAGTACCTACACTGTCCTGGTGGATGCTTTCAGGAACGACGCCAGCTCTTGAAGTCAACCCGACTGTTGGCTTGATCCCAGCCAATGCGTTCCGCTCTGCAGGATTGATGACGCTTCCATCCGTTTCCGTGCCTAGCGAAAATGCTACGATGTTCGCTGCTACAGCCACGGCACTACCTGAGCTGCTTCCACCAGGGTTTAGCGTAAGATTATAGGCACTCCTTGTTTGGCCTCCTCTCGGCGAGTAGCCTTCCGAATAGTTGTTGGACCTCATGTCAGCCCACTCTGAAAGCGTGGCTTTGCCCATCAGAAGGGCACCAGCTTCTCGTAGCTTCGCAACCACATGGGCATCCCTTGGCACAACGCTGCCTAGCAGCATCCAACTCCCGCACGTCGTCTCCATCTGGTCTTTCGTGGCGATATTGTCCTTGACGATGAATGGGATCCCGTGTAACGGTCCGCGCACATGGCCAGCCGCTCGTTCGGCATCCAATGCGACAGCAATGTCCTCAGCATCTGGGTTGAGTTCGATGATGGAATTTGTGTACTCATCGACCTGCTGCACTCTCTTCAAGTAGCACCGAAGAAGTGCCACAGATGTAAGTATGCCGCTGCTTAGGTAACCGGATAATTGGTCGATGGTTGCCTCCTCAAGCGTAGTTCCAAGGCAGGCGGGCATTGGAAACAGGTCGGCAGTACCCGCAGCTTCTTGAGGCGGAAAAATGTACGGATATGGTTGCTGGAGTGGATCGACATTGAGGATGCTGGATGCATTTTGGGCGCCCGTGCCAATCGCAAGGCTCAAGATACCAAAACTGGCGGCGACAAGTCGGTACATCGTGCTCGGAATATCGAGGAATTGAGGTGAACACAGAAGGACCGCAGCGACGGCGACTACGATCGTACTTGTACCTGCATGCATGGGTGGCTGCTATCGGACCAATGTTGCATTTGTGGGCTGAACCTTGCAATCGAGTCTACATACGCCACCTCAGGTAGACCTGATGATGCGAGGCGACAGCCTGCTGATTGAGGCGCGATGGCGAGCTGCTCATAGAGCATCGAAAGAGACTTTACATCAATCTCAATGTACGACAATACCGTGCGAGCGCGTCAGGCTGGTGGCTGGTGCGTCGCTTCCTGACGCGAATGAAGCCTTCTCGGAGAAATTGCGGGCCCTTGCCAGCCGCTCCTTTTTCTGGACTGTAACTTACACGACAGCATCATGACATCGTGACTTGAGGCGACGTACTCTTCTCTATCGTGATGTATGCCCGAAGGTACCATCGGAAATCTAAAACTGGGTGTACCAACTGCAGGAAAAGAAGGATTAAGGTAC
>JUDZ01009184.1:0-16879 GCA_000812845.1 Stagonosporopsis tanaceti | reverse complement strand
GGTTCAAGCTTCGGAAATTGTTGCAGTCAGTACGGCTGGTGTGGCACATCCGTAAGGCGCTTTCACATCCAAGGTTGTGATAATGATTTGGCTGACCTTGAACCAGAACGACCACTGCGGAACTAACTGCAACAGCCTTTTTGGCACCTGCGGCACCAGCTCCGTTCCCTCGTCGTCGTCTGTCCGCTCCTCGTCGGCCGTTCCCTCGCCGTCGTCTGTTCGCTCATCGTCAACCGCTCCTCAGCCCACTACTGCATTGAAAACCTCTGTTGACGGAACTTGCGGTAAAACCACCGGATACACTTGTGTCGGATTTGTACACGAAACCGTCAAGTCCGAGTGCTGCTCCCAATACGGATTCTGCGGTGCCTCCGCTGGTCACTGCGGAACCGGTTGCAACCCTCTTGCGGGTAAATGCGGCTCTGTAAGTTCTTCTGTCTCGTCTTCGGATGCCCAATCTTCATCGGCCCCCGTTTCCTTTACAGACTCCACTTCTTCCATCACTTCGACTACGGTTCCTTCTTCGTCGACTTCACCATCAGTCTCTACCGATGAGTCCAGCACAATTTCTTCCATTCACCCCAACACCGCTACAGCCTCCCAGGAGCACGAGCCCAGCACAATCTCTTCCGTCTCTCCCTCGGCTTCTCCTTCAGTCTCCAAGCAAGACGACTCTTCCAGCACCGTTTCTTCTATTCACCCAGACGTAACGTCCTCTGCTTCCGAGCACGAGTCTTCCACAATTTCCTCCGTCTACACCCTCAGCTCTTCTTCGAGCATTGTACCAACAGACTCCAGAACTAGCTCCGTCTACACCGACGACAACTCGACATCTAAGTCCTCGTCTACCAACACTCCCGTGGCCTCTTCGACTGGTGACAACAAGGTCACCTCGACCACCAAATCTTCCGCTACTTCGTCCACTCCCGATCACCAGACTACACTCTCTTCTTCGGCAAAGCCTGCCTCCTCGACCGCTTCGTCAGCCCCCGTTTCCACTCCCACCAAGGCCGTTTCCAAGGACGGTAATTGTGGCGGCGAGAACGGTCAAACTTGCGCTGGATACAAGAACAGCTTCGGCTGGAAGCTCGAGTGCTGCTGCAAGACAACTGGTCGCTGCGCTGCTGACCCTTGGGCCTGTACCGCTGGCTGCGACAAGAAGAACGGAAAGTGCTGGTACTAGGCGCCAGTAGTGTGATGGTTAGGGGAAACGTGTATTGGGTTGGACATGATATATACTATTTCTCTTCTGGAATGCATGGTTTTTCGTGGGTTGGATTGGTGTGCTATAATGGATTTGATGGCTTGTGGCAATGTAGCTGTAAAATAACCACAAGGAAAAATATGACGATGAACCGAATTAACATTTCATTATCACTTCGTTGTTCCCTCTGTCATGTGTTGGATAGGCGAAGACAATGTTTGGAGCGCCTTCAGCAGCTCAAAATGTGGTGCTCTCGAATTGATGTTCGATGAACGCATTGTCTCCTATATCCAAGGACTTTGGCATATATGAAATGTGGGAGGCGTGCTCGATGCTATCTTTTGCAATCTTGTTTATGGTATCTGTCGCATCACTTGTACAGTCATTGACTGACACAGCCTCTCAATCGTCATCATCCGAGGACGCGTAGCCAAGGCCAAGAGACAGCATTGGTGGAGCTTTCGATGTAGACGGTACAGCCTGTGTCGTGTTGGGGGTAGCGGTAGGTGGTTCAGCAGTGGCTTTTTGTGCTTGGACTGCTGTCGTTTGTTGCTCGCTGTTGACATCCAGCCTCTGCTCCGCAACAGCCGAGCTGGACTTCCGCAGCTTGACACCCTTCAATAAGCCGCTTTCTGGGCCCTTCTTGCGCTTCCGTCCTGGCGCCACCCATTGGACTTTGGTTTCCTCAAGCGCCTCGCTGTTGTCTTCTTCCAACGCTTTTCGCTCCGCTTCTTCTTGCTGCCGGCGGAAGACATCCAATTGCTCGCGAGTATCTCTCTTCACGGATGCCTCTTCTTTCCGCTTCGCCTCCAGGATGCCCTCGAGGTAGTCGGCTTCGTCGTCATCGAGCGTTACGTGGAGTTTGTAGCGGGCAGCTTGTTCGAATGCTTCTTGTTTGGCGTCTTAAGTGTCACCTGACATGTTAGTAACAATCTGGTTGTAGGACATGTACTGTATCACCTTTGTTTGCCTGCAATACCTCGAACAGGCTCTTTCCCTCGTTCTGCCTTCCTAGCTCTTCTTTCTCCCGGCGTTTCTCCTCAACTTCACGCTGGGCTTGTCGCCATTCATCATCCCGCTCGACTGGCGCATCTGCAGTGCCGCCAGAAACAAAGCCGGAAGACATGTTGTGCGACTGTGTATAATGCTCAAAATGCAGTTGAGATGCGACTACAAGCAATGAACCTCGGCAGCGGAGCTTTAGCTCTCAATGACTAAGCCTTACCAGCAAATTTCACCCAAGGCTTTGATGCTTTCGAAAATTGGTTCCAACATCATCAGGCATTCGTTTACTGACTGGGCAAGAGACTATGGAGCATAGCCATAAATATCGAGCCTCGCCCAAGTCGCCCCGGGTGTTGTAGACGTGGCTGTATTCTCACCCTAAACCTCATGAAGCAGTTGCAGCAGTTCGGTGGGGCACCGTAGCATTCAGCCGCAAGGCGTCCTAACACGTCACAATGTTCTCCAGACCTGTCAGTGGTGGAGGTACGCATGTCTCAATGAGCGGCTCGTCTGGAGGAGGCATGGTGGGCGATATCGCGTACACTCAAAAATGCTACCTGTCCCGTCACATCTCCTCCGCTTATCGCCACAGATGAGGCTCGCAACAGTGGGTCCATGCATCTCAGTGACCCGCTGTGGGCTGATGGTCCAGCATTGCGAATACCCGGTGGGAAATGTCGCGTCCTCGGCGCGTTGACCGAACATGCGCAATTGACGTCAGGTGGGCTGTCTGTAGATATAACACCATAGCCCCTCTCGCTCTCCAACAGTAGTCTGCATTGTCTTTTATACCTCCATCTTCGAATACATGATCCGTACACTCGCAAGAATGGCACCCAAGAACTGGACTAAGGAGCACTTCACGCTCAACACTGGCGCAAAGATTCCCGCCATTGGTCTTGGTACATGGCAGTCCAAGCCTGGTGAGGTTCGTGAGGCTGTCAAGGTCGCTCTTCAGTCGGGCTACCGTCACATCGACACCGCTCTTGCCTACGGAAACGAGAAGGAGGTCGGTGAGGGTATTAAAGACTCCGGTGTCCCTCGTGAAGAGATCTGGGTAACCACCAAGCTTGACAACCCATGGCACAAGCGTGTGGAAGAGGGCATTAACAGCTCGCTGAAGAGTTTGGGCCTGGACTACGTCGATTTGTACCTCATGGTTAGTTGGGATCTCTATCGTCGTAACTCGAATCATTCCTGCTGACCAGTATAGCACTGGCCATCCTCCACCGATCCAGATGATCTGAGCAAGCACTACCCTGACTGGGACTTCCGCGACACCTGGGCCGAGCTTCAGAAGCTCCCTGAGTCTGGACGTGTCAAGAACATTGGTGTCTCTAATTTCGCTGTCAAGAACCTCGAGAAGCTATTTGCCGACTCAAGGTTCAAGACTACGCCGGCGGTAAACCAGGTCGAACTCCACCCCAACAACCCTTCGTGAGTGTTTCCAATTGATCGATCGAGCTCAGGCTTACAAAGAACAGGCCTAAGCTTCTGGACTACCTCAAGGAGAAGGGCATCCACGCCACCGCCTACTCCTGCCTTGGTTCCACCGACTCGCCACTTTACAAGAACGAGGAGCTTAAGAAGCTCGCTGAGAAGAAGGGCAAGACCGTCCAGCAGGTTCTCCTGGTCTGGGGTCTGCAGCGTGGATCCAGTGTTATTCCCAAATCGGTCACTGCTCAACGCATTCAGGCCAACTTCGAGGTTGACGGCTGGGAGCTTACCGCGGACGAGGTCAAGACCATCGACTCTCTGCCTGAGCGATTCAAGGTTTGTGGCGACTCTTGGTTGCCAGTGAAGGTCTTCTTTGGTGATGACGAGTAAGAGGTTGATTTTACGATTTTATGATACCACAAAAAAGTACATACGAATACGAAATATACTATACATTGTACTGTGACATCAGTATCTGCATATCTGTACTGCCACGTCTAAATTTGGTTGAACCTTGGATGACGGCGAATTGCTTACTTCTCGTCGGGTTGTGCGCTCTCTTTACTCGCAGGGAGCATGAATGACGACGAAGGAGTGGTGTTGTTGCCTGGTGAGGCGGGGGGAGTCAATTTGTCATGGTCATGTGAGTTCGCGTTCGCGCTAAAATGACAGTGGCAATCAAGACGCGACCTTTAGCCCACGCTTCTGCATCCTCCTTGTTCTTGCCCACTCTACTGCACAACAAAGACACAGCCTTTCCAATCAAGCTTCAACCAACATGAGTACCGAGGAGCAGCAATTTGACGATGAGAGTCAAATGGGAGGGCCTGGAGCCCCTACACCCGTTTCCGCGCTTGAGGTACACGCTCTCAAACACCGATGCGTGGATGGTAGCTAACAATGTGAAAGGGCGTAAACGGCCTGACTGCACGCGACATCAAACTCGTGGTAGAAGGTGGTTATAATACCGTCGAGGCGATTGCCTACACGTAAGTCAAGACATAAATTACCTGATGGCCTCGCTAAAGGGACGCAGACCTCGACGAGCTCTGGAGCAGATCAAGGGAATCTCAGAGCAGAAAGCATCCAAACTGCTTGCCGAAGCATCCAAACTTGTGCCTATGGGTTTCACAACGGCAACCGAGATGCATCAACGGCGCAGCGAGCTCATTTCAATCACGACCGGATCGAAGCAGCTAGACACACTGCTGGCTGGGGGTATCGAAACAGGCTCTATCACGGAGATCTTTGGAGAATTCAGAACGGGAAAGAGTCAGATCTGCCATACCTTGGCAGTGACATGCCAGCTGCCTTTCGACATGGGTGGCGGCGAGGGCAAATGCCTCTACATCGATACTGAGGGAACTTTCCGCCCTGTCCGTTGTCTGGCTGTTGCGCAACGATTTGGTCTATCTGGCGAAGAAGTACTGGATAACGTGGCGTATGCGCGAGCCTACAACTCTGATCATCAACTCGAGCTGCTCAATCAGGCTGCGCAAATGATGACAGAAACTCGCTTCTCGCTGCTGATTGTCGACTCAGCAACATCGTTGTACCGAACAGACTTCTCCGGGCGCGGAGAACTCTCGAGCCGACAAACACATCTGGCAAAATTCATGCGAACGTTACAACGCCTTGCTGATGAGTTTGGCATCGCTGTCGTCATCACCAACCAGGTTGTGGCTCAGGTCGACGGTGGACCAAGCGCTATGTTCAACCCAGACCCCAAGAAACCCATTGGAGGAAACATCATTGCTCACGCCAGTACAACGCGTCTCAGCTTGAGGAAAGGCAGAGGCGAAACACGAGTGTGTAAGATCTACGATAGCCCTTGTTTGCCCGAGAGCGATTGCTTGTTTGCAATCAACGAGGATGGCATTGGTGATCCCAAGGAAAAGGATTTAGAGGAGAGAAACAACAGATGATCGCCACGGCCATTATGTCGGCGTTTGTGGTTATTGTCTGGCTGTGGTCTTTCACAACCTAAGCATTGGGTGGCGTTCTCGATATAGCGTTAATGAAATAGATGTTTGGGGATGAATTACATGTGTAACGCTTATCCATCAATTCTGTTCCACATTGCAATTGGCTTCGAGAGGTCTACGGCCCAATGCTGGCTGAGGGTGAAAGCTGATGTCTGTGCGCAAGCTACGACAAGAGCGCATCTTTTGTTTGAAGCTGCACCTCCGCGTTCACCGGCCCCACCGCGCACAACCTTGATCGCTTGCGCGCATTGCCAGCAGGACCCTCGTATGCGAACAAGATGGTCAAGAATGGAGGCGCCTGCCTCTTCAAAGAGGCGCGGCTGAATATCGAGCCTGCTTTTCCCGGTTCGACCGTCGCATTCACGCTCCCAGCGCACTCCACCTCGACCTTTGGAACGCGCACTGCTGCAAAGCGCGCTGTCATAACAGAGCAGTATGCCGACCAGGACGAAGAGTCTTTCACGCGCCGTCACCTGGCTACAGATGGCTCGCTGTTTTTCCGACGACATCATGAATACCCTCGAACGTTTCTTTGGCGCGTCTTAGACAACAGGAAGATTCTCGAGATCCAAGCCGCCGACCTTGATCACGATTCAAGCCACGGCTTTGAGGCTAACCTCACGCTTCTATTGAAGTTCCCGTCGCCGATTCGTCCATTCTGTATCGCATTTGCAGAACCCAACGACCGAGATGCGATTACAGTCTTCGCCATCACCACCGCAAACGAGTTCTACACCATTTCCCTACACCGCGACTTCTTCACCAGCCTGGCAGCTTCGGAACAGGAGATCGAGAACTGGTGCAAGACGTCAGAGCCGGTTCTGTTCAGCGGCCGCATTCCATACAGGCTTGAGAGTCTCGCTGTGGACGACTTACTTGTTTCACTTGACGACGGCGCCGTCTGCCGCTTGCTGTGGGACAGGGACAATAAGGTGTGGGAAGGCTCGAGATACCAGAACAGTAATTGGTCAGTCCGCGGTCTCCTGTCATGGAAGGCGCAGCCGACGGTCAAGTTCAACAATGCAGACTTTGCCGTCTCTGCCGCTGCAGCTATTGCAATGTCTCCAGACCAACAACACATTCTGTCGATCTCCCTAGACCACACACTACGAGCTTGGAACATCGCCTCAGGAAAGCCAGGTGCGCAGACTGACCTGCTGGGTCAGTCGGACCATGCTTTGGAGAGGGTCAACGGTAATACCAATGGCAATGGCTCATACTTCATCGGACCGGCGCAGTCGAAGCTTATGGTGGTTCTTGACATTCCGGGCGGCGTTGAAGGTGCCAACTACCATGTCGTTACTTACTCGCCAAAGCAGCATCAGTTCAAGTTTTGGGGTGTACGAGATGGCGACGACGTGTACAACGGCATTGTGGATGTCCAGCCGCTTGTCGAATTCGTACCTCCAATTGACGAGCTTATGGATACAACGGTCTGGTCCATGGAGGAGTTCTATGTTGTACCCGGCCTTGCTGGAACTTGGAGAGGAACTGAGCTCTGGATCCGTGCACGATCTGGACCCAGCAGCAGGGTCTATCAACTGAAGTTCGATCTTCATGACGAACCAGACAATCTGGAAAAGATTTGGAAGCACGAGTGGGTTTCAGTCGATGCAGGGCCGCTGACGGTAGAGGGGCTAAAACGTAGTCCAACCTTCCCGGACCAGCAGGACACAGCCAACGATGACATTGATGTGTCTGGGCAGTGGCTCGACTTTTTGTTCTATCCAGGACGTTTCACAGTACCCACTTTAGAGACAGCTCTGAATATCTTTGCCAGGAGTATCGACCGGAAGCGGCCAGGCAAAGCAGCAAGTACAGGCTCATTGAAGGAACGTATATGTTCAGTGGTATCTTTGCTTGCAGCCAAAGCTCCGAATGGTGCCCGCGACGCCGAAAACTTCGGGGATGCAGTTTCTGCTCAATGGCAGGCATTTTACGGCCTAGTCAAGGATCTCCACAAGCGCAGAGGGGAGTCTCTATCGCTTGTGTACGATGCGGAAACGTCAATGCCTTGGTTGGTGCTGAGTGACTATGTCTCAGCGATCCGAACCTGCAGCGAGCTTGAGCTTACGACATTGAATGCAGCGGCGTTGACAAGCATCCAACCCTTGACAGGTCCTCTTTCAAGAGCCTTGGATAGGTCTACACCTGATGTGGCCCGTTTGCTGAATGCTGCGTCCTCATTTCGACGGAGACTGCCTTCATTTGTACAGCGTGGCGTAGAACGCCAGCTTGAAGCCGATGCGCTACAAAGTCGTTCTCTTACTGTGATCGATCGGATGGAACTGATAGAGTCGCAGAGCGAGCTTGTACAGCACGTCTCCGACGAAGATTTGGCGATTATTGTTGACGAGCTTGGCACTGAAATCAAGGATCTCAGTACTGAAACTTTCCTCCAAGCCATTCACATTCTGGCATACGAAGAGCAAGGTCGGCCCAACAATCGTAAACAGCTCGCACGCTTCGGCCTGAATGCGCTGCTCCGAGTATCGCAAGAAACGCTTGAACGCGATTACCACGCTGTGCTGGATTTGTTGGTGCTCCTGTTGGTCATGTTTGTCGAGCTGGAGGGAGAGACACCGGAGGGTTTCGACGCATCTGAAGTCTTTGTTGAGCTGGCAGCACAGTTTAGAGACTATATGACTGTGTCGTGGTTGGCCCGAACAGTCTGGTCACACCAGACGTCTACAGGACCTGCCTCGGAGGTGGTCAATCGAACACTGAGCGAGAACCTGAAATCAGGCAAAAAACTCCCCATCACGCAGACCGTTATGGAAGGCATCTATGGCATCCGGTTCTTTGACCTGCCTCTGCCAAAGGGCCTGAAGGCTGGTCAGCTGACCTACTGGGGCCGCGCTTGGGTGGCGTCGATGTTTAGGGAAGAATCCATGTACGACTCTGTGGTGGAGGACAACATGGGCATCTTGCTCTACCAGAAAGAATACAACCTAGCCTTGGATTTTGCCAAGTTTCTCACCGACAGCAACTGGGCTACCTACCTGAAAGCACGGCTGCACATCGCTCTCGGCGAAAACGCACTCGCTTCTGTTTACTTTCAAAAGGTCGCATACACACTCGGTAAGACCCTCAAGCACGCATACCTTTTGTGGGCTCTGTGCTAATGATTACAGCGTTGGGCATGTTCAGCGTCGAAGATGCCGACTCTGCTGGCCTGGTTTCCGAAGCCGACCGCAACTTGTTCTCAGAGGGCCCGGCGAAATACTACTGCCATGTTATGGGCCTGTTTGAGAAGGTCAAGGCTTACTCATACGTAGCCGAGTTTGCTCAATTGGGTCTCAGGTCTTTGACAGGCCGGGAGGATCAGGAGACGAAAACTGAGCTCCTCCAACGTCTGTTCAGTGCGTCGATTCAGACGGCCAGATATCAAGAAGCGTATACTGCGATGACGCGGCACAGTGATACAGCCTTGTAAGTGCAGAAAGTATTGGGAGTGGAACGTTGCTAAACATGTTTGCAGGAAACACTCGTCTCTCCAAACCTTGATCATCTCCATGGTCGGGCAATCCCAAGCCGCGGCTCTCCTAAGGTTCCCCTTTGTCGATCTTGCAGACGAAGTGGACACCACTCTGTCGTCTCTGTGCCACAAGACGTTGAATCTGGCATCCGGACCCCCATATCATCAGATACTCTACTCTTTCCGCATTTCGCGCAACAACTTCCGAGGAGCAGCATCGATTCTTTATGAACGGCTGCAGCGCCTCAGGACAACATCGGCCAAGTTCCAAGACCCAGCGGACGACTCGTTGGTACAAGGTTATCTCATGGTCATCAACACACTGTCATCAGTCAACAAAGAAGACGCGTACATCCTCGCCGAGCAGAAAATCGACGAGAGTGGTCCGCCACAGTGGGGCTTAGGTAAAGCAAAGAAGTTGCTAAAGAGGCAGATCGTTACCCTCGATACACTTAGGAAGGAGTACCAGACTGAGCTTGACCGGATAGCAGCGATTGAGAGCGGGCAGTTTCCCTTTGTAGATCCGGCGGATGACATGGATATTCTCTGATTGTAAGATACTTTGTAGCGCGGCGTCACGGAACCACAGACAGGTACAGCACAGCACATGCTGCAGGTCACATATAGCATTTAACGAGCCTTGTATGAAGAGAAACATGTTAACGACCTGTGACTTCAAGTCGGAGCTTGCTTTGTTGACGGATAATGTTACAGCATGTGGTGTAAGTGACGATGCGGGAGACAACGAGCCTGCATGTTTCCGCGCCAACGCGAAGTCGCGCGATGTTGGCGTGGGGCGTCGCGAACGCGCCTCGAGAAAGCGTGGGCGGCGAGCAAGCTGTTGCGACGAGCTCACATAAAGCACGCATGCAAGCAAATCTCCAACCCGTACCTCATTCAATCACATACATGCTCTGTAATCGAGTCAGCAAAGCGCCATGGTGAGCTGTATTCCGCACCATGCGCTCCACCTGCTAATGCCGCGCAGAACTCCAAGTCACTCAGGCGTCTCGCAGGCGACCACGGTTCCCTCCACACAGCTGGTCTGCCGCCCAACTACCTATTCCCTCCGAATGCAGACCCCTCCGCCGACCTTACTTCCCTCGACGTTCTACTCTGTGGCCCCGTCGGCACACCCTACGCGCATGGCATCTGGCGACTACATCTCGACATACCACCTACATATCCTACAGCTGCTCCCACGGCCTTCTTCCGCACAAGATGCTGGCATCCGAATGTGGAGGAGTCCACAGGCGCCGTCTGCGTAGAGACTCTTAAGCGTGACTGGAGTAGCAAGCTCAAGCTGCGGGATGTGCTCGTCACCATATCGTGTCTCCTTATACAGCCGAACCCGGCGAGTGCACTTAACGAAGAGGCGGGCAAGCTTGCGAATGAGGACTGGACAGGATTCTGTCGGCGTGCAAAGCTCATGACTGAGATACACGCCGCTGTGCCGAGCGCTCTCGTCAAGGAGGCTAGGGAAGCCCAGATGCGCGGCGAAGACAGAGAAGTAGAGCCAGCTGAGAAGCAGCCAGTGCGGGGCAAGGAGAAGGAACGCGTCAAGCTCACACCACCAGTGGCCCCTAAAGCACAACGTCTGCCGCTCGTTGAAGATGAGGAGAATACACGGCACCGAGGACGTACGGAGCAGTCCGAGAGTGACGAGAGCGATTGGATCCCTGGGCCAATGACAAGATCGGCAAGAAAAGCTTCCGGTCCCAAACATGAGAGCAACATGATTGGCATTCGAGGCTTAGAACCAAGCACATCTCTTGAAGGCGCATCCAAGCGCGGCTTACCCATTGATCAACGGAGTGGTGGCATGGTCGTTCCCGAACTCGAGAGCACTGCTTCATACACAACAGTAACCTCAGGACGCAAGCCACATCCTCAGGCATCCTTTGTCATACCTATATCCCCTAACCTCGCTACACCGCAGCAATCTGCAATTGATACACCGGAACTGCTCAAGTATTCACATCAAAATCCCTTTTCCGTCATTCAGCCAAATAACCAACAGCATCCGCTACTCACAGAACTCTCTTACACGTGGAGGGATTCAGAGGTCGTGCATGATACCAGCTTGATTCAGAAGACTGAAAGTCGAGATGCTGTGAGGAAGAGGCTGGCAGGTCCCGACTTTGGTCGTAGGAAAGAGTGGGAACTTAAACGCTTCAAAGACGCGGGATGCGATTTGAAAAGGTATAATCGCGGGGACTTTGGACCACGGACAGGCGTTGGACGACTTTGAATATTGTCAGCGTTACTGGTCGGATTTGACGTAGGCGTCGCACGCATAGCGACACTGAAGGTCTCGAATCTGGCTCAAGTGTGAAATGTAATATCTGTTGTGGCTGTGCAGGAGCACATTATTCAAGGCTTGAAGACATTGAGCTCTTCCAGAAATAGCACTCCACAGAGACAGCTGTTCATTAAACCTTACCGAGTCGCATCAGCACAAAAGAAATGGTGGTGCCAGCAAGACCAGGGGCAAGCCGAATCGGCAGGACGGCATCACCCGTTGCCGGGAGCTGCGCGCTTCAAGGTTTTGTAACCAAGGCTTGTAATGCTTCTTCCAGTTGCGCAGTGACATCCGTCTGTACATGTTGGGCAGACCAGTCTCTGCAATCCTTACAAGTATTGTTAGGAGAGATGCAGTGAATATCGAGAACTCGTGTTACATAGACGACAACAACTGCTGCTGGCACGTCATTGGCAGCACACTCTTCTCGAATCGACAAAAGGTTCCATTATTGAAAGCAGAGCTTCTCGCCTAAGAGCGACGGTGGAATGCCAAGCACTGTCCGCTCGTAACATACGTAGCAAAGAACCTGCTCATCATTTCATCAAAGGTTCGTTGGCGTTAGTTTTTGTCCGTTGGCTCTGGTGGGCTATTTTAGCATCAGCCTGCATCAAGCTACCGATGGTGCCACCGCGAGCTGTGGCTGGTAGCAGCCCCTACTTTTCGTCCTCCCTGTCGCTCCGTTTTGCCTCCTCGGCGTCCTGCCCCGACCCGTATGCTGCACTGAAAAGCTGCTTTGCCAGCCGGCTACGACTCAACGACCGTGACAAATGAAATGCTCCTCAGTGTCACTTTGGGCGGACGCAGCCGGACTTCAATCTTGGCGTGACGCCGAGGAGCCGTCGAAGCCTTCGTGAGGCTCGTGTATTTGCCGCTAGGTCTTCAAAGCGTCTAACTCAGGAGATCATCTTCGCCTTAGTGGTCCAGATGCGCTGTGGCTGAGCCATGATTTGGACGTCAGGAAAACGCGAAACACGCGCTGCATCTTTTACATGACTACGCTATTGAATAGTATGAGCGCATTCAGTCTGGCTCCCGTGCTAAGCGGCTTACTGCAGCAAATATCCCGTATATGAGCTTACTGGTCCCTCAGGCTGTCTCGAAGTAGATATTCCATCATAACGTTTCTGGTTTCCCAACTGTTTATGGCCTTCCGCAGCTGACATTCGCTTTATTCGAACTTACATTTCTGACGCTTTCACTTATTGTCTAATCACAACTCAATTCAAGCTCATCGATCACATCACTACAGCCATGCCTTCCTTTACTCGACTGGGCGCATCGCTCTTGCCCCTCACTGCTGTAGCTCTCGCGACCAGCCCATACACGTCCTCGAGAAGCGAGACACCCAAAGACAACAACGCAGACTGCAATTGCTATGTTGTCTCATCCGGTGCCGACTCGAACACACCGGAATATTTCCAGTACTACCGCTTCTACGACTTTCGCAACCTGCCGGGGGGTCTCTCTTCTCCACCAGGACAGGTGAATGGTAGTGAAGGGCTGGAGCCAACATGGCAGCCCGATCTTTTCAACAGCGACGACTGGAAATACGACTGGGGTGTACAGAACTGGAGCAAGCCTGCTACAGAGGATTTCCCAATTCCCATGTCGAACTCGTACGCGAACATCTACCTCGCTGAAGAGAACGATAGCAGCTATCTTGCCCTCCGCACGTCGCGCGAACCGGAGTTCCAGTCAGCCGGCGAAATGGAGAACGAACAGAAGAACCTCATGCATGCATCGATGCGGATGTACGGGCGTGCAGTAGGCGACAAGGGCGCCGTGGCCGGTTTCTTCACTTTTGTCGATGACGATAACGAATCCGACATCGAGATCCTCACCCGTGATCCTATCGACACAATCCGCTACACGAACCAGCCTTCTGTTGGCAAAGACGGTAACGAGGTCGCAGAAGCTTCCGTTTCAAGTACCAACCTGCCCAGCTGGGAGAACTGGCAAACACACCGCATCGACTGGCTGCCGAAGAACAGCTTCTGGTACTTGAACGGCAAGCAGGTCGCCGCAAACACATACTCGGTACCCAGGAAATCGAGCTACATGGTGCTGAACATGTGGAGCGATGGCGGAGAGTGGAGTGGGAACATGACAGTGGATCACTCGGCGGAGTTCCATGTCCAGTGGATTGAAATGACTTTCAACACAAGCGGGCCATACCAGGGCAAGAACTCAAAGAGAGCCAACAAGGGCTGCGAGGTTGTTTGCAAGATTGACGATGTCAAGCAGATTGGTACACCAGAGGTTGTCAGCGTCAACAAGAGCGCTGCTGCCGCTGTGGGAGTATCGTGGGGACTGCTGGCGGTCATCGCTGCTGCTTCTATGCTGGTTGGATTGTAGTTCTCTCCCAGCCCTTACACAGACTAATGCGTACCCATCTTTAAAGTACAACAAAAATCAAACACCAAACACGAGTACGAGTCTTCCTCAAAGGTCACTTTTGTGATTCGTCGAAACGTGCTCATGTGAGACCGTGTGGCGTGTGGCGTGTGGCCGAGACACCTTAACTCCGTGGACCCCGCGTTGTGCCCAAGCTCCTCCAGCTATTGTACCTCCAGCCCCGCGCTTCGCCTTAGCTAACACCTCCACTGGCCTCTTGGTGATATTCAAAGGCCTCGAATCGAACGAAAATATGTCCACAACCATAGAAGCAGAGACCCTCAAGCAGTACCTAGCCGACAGCCCGCCTACTGTGGTCCCACTGGCAATCAAGCCCCACTTCGAGGCGTTGACCGACAAGGAGAAGCTCTATGCACATCACATCTCGCTGTAATACAACCAAAACCGTTTGATACTGCTTGCTAATGTCCCAACAGAGCCTGCTTTGCAGGCACGCGTATCGTGCTCCGTCAGCTCTCGCCCGAGTCTGAACCTATCTACGATTTCATTGTTGCATTGCACAAGCATAGCAAGGGCGACTACGACAGTCTCGCGAAAGAGGCCGGCCTCTCGCAGGAAGAACTCGAGGCATATCTGAGCTATGCTGCGCAGTTCCTCGGAAACCTCGGCAACTACAAGTCCTTTGGTGACTCTAAGTTTGTTCCACGCCTCGAGCCCAGGCAGCTGAAGGCGCTCGCGACTACATCGAAGGAGGCACTGGGCTTCTACGAGCAGTTCAAGGATGCCATCTTTGCCGGCGATGATGTGGCAAAGCTCCACCTTGGGTATCCTAGCGCAGGACATGTGTCGACGTACTACCCCGACTCGCCGAACATCACGAAGGAGGAGATCGCAGGCGTAAGCGACTTCCTTGAGAGCAAAGGGCTTCTACCAGAAAACACAAGGATCAGGAAGACGAACGACGGCTTTGAAGTGCTGATTGCTTCGGCTTTGAGCGACCCCTCGTCTGAGCAGAGGGATCTGAAGGACAGCGAATGGACACTGGACGACGGAAAGAAGGTCAGGCTGGCCTTTGGCGATTACTCAAAACAGATGGAGTTGATCGCGCACCACATCAAGGAGGCCAAGAAATACGCTGCCAACGATCATGAGACCAAGATGATGGACGAGTACGCGAAGAGCTTCACGACAGGCTCACTGGAAGCATTCAAGGAGAGCCAGAGGGCATGGATCATGGATAAAGGGCCAACTGTGGAATCCGATATTGGCTTCATCGAGACTTACCGCGATCCGCACGGTATTCGTGGCGAGTGGGAGGGCTTTGTAGCCATGGTCAACAAGGAACGGACAAAGGCCTTCTCCAAGCTTGTAGAATCTGCGCCACAGTACATTCCCAAGCTTCCTTGGGGCAAAGAGTTCGAAAAGGACAAGTTCCTGAGTCCCGACTTCACCTCGCTTGAGGTTCTTACTTTTGCTGGTAGCGGGTGAGTAGCAGCCACACAGAAGTCCTAGGCGCCTTTGTTAATACCACGTAGGATACCGGCAGGGATCAACATTCCCAACTACGACGATATCAGACAGAACTTCGGGTTCAAGAACGTCTCCCTTGGCAACGTGCTCAGTGCCAAAGCCCCTAACGAGAAGATACCATTCATCAAAGACGAGCAACAGGCTCTCTACAAAGCGACTGCCGACCACGCTTTCGAAGTTCAGGTCGGTCTCCACGAACTGCTCGGCCACGGCTGCGGTAAGCTGCTCCAAGAGACAGCCCCCGGCGAATTCAACTTCGACCACGAAAACCCGCCCGTGTCCCCAGTCACCCATACTCCCATCCGCACCTGGTACAAGCCAGGACAAACATGGGGCTCGGTGTTTGGCACCATTGCCGCCAGCTACGAAGAGTGCCGCGCCGAATGCGTCGCCATGGCTCTTTCGTGCGAATTCCCCATCCTGCAACTCTTCGGCTTCGGCGACGGCAACATTGACATCAACGGCCCTGCAGGCGACGTGCTCTACACGGCGTACCTGTCCATGGCACGCGCGGGCATTGTGGCGCTCGAGTTCTGGGACCCCAAGAGCCGCAAGTGGGGCCAGGCGCACATGCAAGCGCGCTTCTCGATCCTGCGCACGTTTCTCAACGCAGGCGTCGAGTTCTGCGAGCTCGAGTGGAAGGAGGAGGATCTGTCTGATCTCACGATCCGGCTGGAGCGCGATCGCATTCTCGATCTGGGGCGCACGGCGGTCAATGACTATCTGCAGAAGCTGCACATTTTCAAGAGCACGGCGGATTTCAAGCAGGCGAAGAAGCTGTACGATGATATCACGGATGTCGAGCCGTTTTATGAGAACCTGGTGCGGCCGGCGGTGTTGAGGAAAAAGGTACCGCGCAAGGTGTTTGTGCAGGCGAATACTGTGGAGAAGAACGGAAAGGTCGAGCTGAAGGAGTATGACGCGGATGCAAAGGGCATGATTGCCAGCTACGCAGAGAGGGAATACGTCTGAGCGGACGCTGGGATGAGCCGCGGGCTCGATAACGGGATGTGATAGATGATGCACGACAGACGCAAATGGTGACGAGTATTTGCAAGCTGCGTTTTGGATTCATCAGCATGACTGTATCGTACAACGGAACCATCAAACGCATCGGTATACAAGCGCTGTCGTGCCATATAGTACTCATCAAACATTCGGTACCAATCCGTTCCATTCCATTCCATTCCATTCCATTCCTCTGCTCCATCTCGTTTCGTCTCGACTCGTCTCGACTCGTCCCTGGGTATTCTTCTCTTCTCTTCGTATCGTAGAAATGCGTTGATGATGCTTGTCAAATTCGAATCGCTTGTCTTGAACCACTCATGCTCATGGCAACAGTCTACAAAAAGTATTCTCCCCTGCCACCGCGTCCGGCTGGAACCGCACGGCGGTGGTCGGGTACAGCGCTGAAGATCTGGAACTCTTGCTTCAAGTCTTCGCCAAGGTTCATGATAGAAGCAACGTTGCCACAGCGGTAGCAGTAATTGGGTGCGGACCATACAGTGACGACGTCCTTGTCCTTGAAGTGGTACTGTTCGCATGTCAGCTACTTTAACGCTCGCGGGGGGGGGGGGGGG
>JUDZ01009183.1:0-16872 GCA_000812845.1 Stagonosporopsis tanaceti | reverse complement strand
GCCTCGCGTAGGCACTCTGTTCGGTCTCATCACACCGTTGTCTACACACATCGCTAAAAGACTCACACGTCATAACAGTGACTCACTCTCGCCATGAGGGACCCGTCACCCGACCTATCGGCGCAGGCGCTCAACCTTCCCCCGTGTTGTTTGGCGTCAGTGCGGTATATACACATCCCGGGGTATAGCACGCGACATCGCGGAAAACCTTGCTGTTAACGCGCGGCGCCGTTAGCGGGTCCGACGTTGACGAAGCCGTCGCCGCTGATACTATCGTTTCGATATATTGATCGGCCCTGCCACGAGGTCGTTCCGATTGCGTAGTAAGGGTTTTGTTGGAATGGTCCCACTATCTGCTACATCGCTGGCAATAGTCGCGCAGAGGGGACTTGTGGGCTGCACGCTATCGAAACGTTTCTTTTGATGCGAGGCCGTCATGGTGGTTGCTTGCGTTAGCAGCTGCGCCGCGAAGATCCGGTTGTCGAACGGCCGTGTGGTGGATCTGCATGTAGGATATATGTGCCCCTGCATATTCTGTTATACCTAGCTCGCTTGCACGGCCTATACTACGCCCTATAACAACGTGCTGTAGATATACAGCGACTGTTCTGTTCTGGGCGCAGTTGCGAAAGTCGTTTTGACGTGGTCGTTTCAGGCGCAGATGTCAGAGGTGCATGCGTCGAAGTGATTGCAGGAGATGCACTGCCTCAGTGGCGTTGTTGAGACCATTGCTTTTGTATGAGGTGGTTGTGTTACTTGTCGTGGCACCATCACACGTATGTTGTGAGCAAGGTAATTCCCTGCAAGAACGACGACCAATCGCACAGTTTTTGTAGAGACAATACTATTGGTTAAGTACAGCGTAAGCAACTCAGATTCTCGACCATCGCTGCGAGTATGAAGGGCTTGAAATGTTGGGAGTGTCCCAGCGACCAAGTTTCCACAGACCCCACCTACAGCTTACTTTCAAGCCCACCAGTCAAAGCTACGGCGCACTCGCCAATGTCTTTCTCCTGCAGCCTGATGTAATCCTCGGTCATCTTGAGGAGCTCGGGAAGCGAATCGACATCATCAAGGTCCCCCAGCGTTTTGTAATCCTGCATGTGAAGAATCTCCTTCTCGAAAAGACCGAAGATGTCAAAAAATGGATGCGTCTTCTCTTTCCACTCAGGTATCTCCTCACCAATGTTAAGTCGCCAGTACTTTTTGCCCTGCGGCTTTGGTGCGAAGGCATTGATCAGACAACGGAACAAGATATGTACAACTTGGGTGTTCGTGGCGATCGAGGGGACCGCGGCGGCAACAAATACAGGATTAAGCAGGTTTGGCTTCTGGTTCATTGGGGCGTTGGCAGGTATGCCAGTGCCGATGCTCAAGAAGCAGTCAGTGGTTCGTGCTGGGCCGAAAACGGAGAGCACTTCCGTCCACAGCCTGATGATGTCAGTGTGCCATCGCTCGCAGAATATTGAACTTCTCATACCAGCCGAGAGGATTATTCGCCTGAAGACCGCCATCAACAAATGTATAATCTCCTACTTTCATAGGCGGAAAGTAGGTCGGTGCTGCGGATGTGGCGCGTGCTGCCTCCCACACTTTGATGCCAGGCACATCGGAAGGGTTCTGTGAGTTGACATAAGAGCGCAAAAACACTGGTGCTCTGTTGTTTGCTGCATCACTTGTGACTGCCATGACGAACCTATATCGTGTTAGCGACCTCCTCTTCATTTGCTCGAGATACACAACACCTACACCTTGCAGTCCTTCGTGCCTACTTCTTTTGGTCCTTGATCCAGCAGTAGGGCGTTCTTGTCTCCTAGCCTGTCACCTACGATCTCTTTGACGACATCTTCGAGATCTTGTGCACCGTATTTTGCCCCATGGAAGACCAATGACGCCGCCTGTCCAAGCTTTCCGTGCTCATTCTTGAATATCTTGTTCATAAACTTTGCGTAATAGGATATACATTCATCAATGGACATGTGCAGGCGACCCAACATGATCGCAATCAAGCTGTACCGTTGTTAGTCGGAACGAAAGTCGTTAGGACGCCACGAATACACCCACCCGCCAGTGCTGGTACCACCGATCATATCGAACACTTGGTGAGGTTTTTTATCGGGATGCACCTTGGTCAGGACAGCCTTCAACATGCGTAAGGAAGCCATTCCACGCACACCTCCTCCATCTGCGAATAGTGTTAGACTAGTCGTCGTGCGAGGGTGTGTGCGACCCACCGAGCGAGAGTACGCTAAGCGGTTCTCTGTCTGCAGTTGCAAATGCATCGGCCTGAGCAATGGCCTTTCTTGGTATCTGCGGAGTGAACGCTGCTCGCGTTTGTACATTCGTCTCATGTAGGACTTCTTGAATCACCTGGATTTCGGACATCAGCTTAGAATACTGAACCGACTTCTGTGCGACTAAGGCTACATCAGCATATGATCGGCTGAGGTACTGGAGGAACATATCATACTCTCGGAATCACCAATCTCGATGACGATATAACCACAGCGTGCTGCGATTCTGTTCCACTCGAATTTGGCGCATGCTCGAACGGCTATGACGTTACCAGGCTGATACATTAGTGAGTGTCGAGCATATGGTTCCATGATTGCTCACCTCCAACAAATGCACCATATCCTCGCGTTCAGTGAACAGGCGACCGGCCTCCTAGACACAGCATCAGCATTGGACACATTTTCCATTTACGTTAGTCTCCATACCCAGCCAAAGCTACTTGTCTGGAACCGGTTGCGATGGCTTTTCCATACAAGTTCGATTCCATTCTTGATCCTAGGTACTGAAGTCTTCTCATCCTGCAGAATCGCAAGCTCAAACCACGTCCAGTTACCGATGTACGGATTCTCCAGCGGACCTTGATCGTGGGACTCGGCGAAGAGCTGGATTGAGTTAATGTGCCTGATGGTGTCAAGAGTCAGGGGCTGTTTGTCGTTAGATGACTCGAGGCGAATGTACTTGTAATGGTCCGCTCACCGGCGTCTGAAACCACACATTCGCGTCTGTGTGCTCGTCTGGTGGAGTTGAGTCATGTTGCTGCTCAGTAGCAATGGTATATCGACCGTGAGCAATGGGCGAAGCTTGTGAAGGGAGGGCCTTGAGAGCTTTGACTTTGTCGATGGTGGCAGAAGGCATATTGACTAGATGACCAGGTTCGGCGCTTTACCTGACGGAGTTCTGGAAAATAGACGGAGCTTTATAAAACGTACAAGAGGCGGTAAAAAGAAGCCAAACCCCACACCGTTGATAGCACATCCAGCTAAGCTAAGAAGCTAAGATAGTAGCTGTCCGCAAGCGGTTGCAGACAACGAAGCTGACACTGTCGGAGCACCTCATTCGACATGGCTTCAAGCAGGGCACGCAGTCACCTGGACTGATTACAGCTGGGGCTGATGGGGCTACAATTAGTGATTTTGAGAAGAGTATACAGCCCTGAGATGGTTCGCAATCTGAGTACAAACATCGCATGCGCTGTCAACGCGGCAACACTCAGCTGTTCGGCTAGCAGCTCTTAAGTCGAAGCTACTGTGATTATTACATGTTATTCATCTCACTACACAAGAGACATCAAGATGTGACAAGCAAAATGTGGCGCACCCAAGCAAAGTGGGGACCGAGTTCGTGGCTGACTGCAGCAGGAGCTGAAGGATCTCGAAGAGTGCACTGGCCAATGACGCATCCTGAGCCCCGCACGCGTGTCTCAGCTCGACGACACCCATTCCTTCACCATTGCAACGAGCTGGCCGTGATAAGAGGGTCCTTGACTATGTGCACACCGTGAAGTTCATTTGAACTTGTGTTCATGGCTCGAAGGCACGGCCCGAGGTTGTCGACACAACGCGCTGGTTCGCTTGGCACGCCCTTCGAAGCCTGAACATGTCAATTTCTCAACGCGTTCTCTCCGGGCAGAGCATTTTCCTCCATTCTCAATTCTTGATTGACTTGTAAAACACTCATCTCTCACTAATTATCCATTCACACGTCTCTGTTTCATGAAAATGAGCTATCTCACGTCCGCCGCATCCTCCGTCCAAGCCCGGGCCCGCATCCGCTCCCACATCTACGAAACCCCCGTCATCCCCTCCCGCAGCAATGCGACCCTCTTCTTCAAAGCCGAAAACTTCCAGCTCACCGGCTCCTTCAAGCTGCGCGGCGCCATGTCCAAGATGACCGCCTCCCCCTCATCCTCACGGCTCATCACCGCATCTTCAGGCAACCATGGTATCGGCGCCGCTTACGCAGCCAGCAAGCTGGGACACGATCTGACTGTCGTGCTCCCGGAGACGGTGGTCCCAGCTAAACTGGCGAAGATCAAGAATTATAGGGTCGATGTAGTGCTGCATGGTGCCGAGACGGGGCTGGCGGAACAGCATGCACAGAAGCTGGCGCTGGAGGAGGGATTTGTATATGTTTCGCCCTACAATGATAAGGATATTGTGGCGGGGCAGGGCACGATTGGGTTGGAGATCTTGGAGCAGTGTCCTGGCGTTGAGAATGTGTTTGTTGCTATGGGTGGTGGGGGCCTGATTAGTGGGATTGGTTCGGTGCTCAAGGCTTTCGCACCAAAGGTCAAGGTGTACGGTGCGTCGGCGAACAATTCGAGGGCATTGGCTGCGTCGATGGAGGCTGGGAAGGTGGTAGAGACAGAGCATTTGCCTACTCTCGCTGAGGCTGTTGCGGGTGGCATTGATCAAGATACCATCACGTTGCCACTGGCTATGGAGGTTGTAGACGAGGTTGTGAACTGCGATGAAGAGGACATCAGGGACGCGTTGAGGCAGTTGAATCTAGTGGAGAACATGTTGTTGGAGGGCAGTTCTGCGCTGGCACTGGCCGGGTACAGGAAAGTGGAGAAGAACGTGAGAGATCAAGTCAATGTTGTGGTACTCTGCGGTGGGAACATCGATCAGCCCGCGGTGGTTTCTGGTTGATGAGAGGACAACTTGAAAATAAGATTCCAAGAGTAGAAGCATTCGTACGCGCAAAGGTCTATGCATCGGAGGCACCTAGCGAAGCTGGTCTCGCAAACATTGTGGTAGAACTGTGTGATCGCGCTTCACCTTCACATCGAGATTCGGCACGTGTCATGCTAGTGCTGGCAGGTGCGTCAAAGCGACTGAACTCATAATGTCCTTTTCGCTGACTCCTCTACCTTCCACTGTAACCGCACCCATTCTTTACAAACAGCCACACCGCAAACCCCGTAGTCGCTGCTTGCGCCCTCGAGCAAAGTCACCAACACAGCTTCTGTAACATGGGCGCGCCAGCAGCATCTCCGCCTTCGTCAGGCTCGTCAGCACCGACAACGACAAGCGCCACCGCATCGCACACGAGCAGTACAACGTCTACAGGCGCACCAGGCCCATCATTGCTTAGCTTGCCACCCGAAATCCGAAACATGATCTACGAATGGCTTTATCCATCCGAAAAATCGGCGGTGCAACTCCTAGCGCGTCACAGAGGCGGCTACATCGCGATGACAGATCGTTTGGGTCTTCTGACGACGTGTCGGCAAATCTACACTGAGGTCTCGTCCTTCCTGCGATGCCAGCAGCGCTTCGAAGTCGTGCAGCCGAAGACAATCTTCGATGTGACAGACGTAATGAGTTGGACATGGGAACAAAATCTCATGAGACACATCACATCTGATGAGATGATCGTCGCGCGTTTCGATCTAGACTGTCGTTCTCAGAGTCTCGATATAGCTCCTGTATATCACGCGAGCTCTCGATTCCGCCGCATTGCCTCACGTCACGGACAAGGCACCATCGTTGTCAGCGTGTCAATCTCCGACGGCTTTGACTCGCTAAAAAGGTGGGTGGAGACTGAAGTCCTGAATATCTTCTCAGCACTTGAATTTCGTGGATGGAGCGTGCGTCTTGAACTTCGATTCCCACCCCAGGACGAGATTGATCACGGAGATGGTCTTTTCCAGGCAGTGCCGTTCATCCGGGCTACGGAAGGTCTGAACGCAGATACCACCTTAATTCCCAGAAACACGGATGTTCCGAAAAGCGAAAAGATGACACTTGGATGTCTCAGGCTGAGAACACTCTGCTTCATAGATTACCTCTTAACTGAACATGAATTGCAACCGGATCTTTCTCCGAGGTTCTGGGTAGATAGCGACTTCGCGGACGTACAAGTAGACTTCGGGGCTGAAGCACGAGTGGTCACGTCTGTGCTCAACAAGAACGGCGGAGCCTCTGTCTCTGGTGAATGGAAGAAGACTCTTCTTTGGCGATACGCAAGGTACAACAAATACTTGTTATCAAGCCATGAGTCCGGCAGTGTCTTGTCGCCGCTGCAGAAACTTGCGAGGATTATTGCGACCTTGGTCAGAAGAGATGACTGAAAGGAACGGAATCACGGCCTAAAAGTTTTATGCTGGGAAACGTACGGCAGATCTGCAATCTGCTCCAAAGATAGGGTGTTGGCAGGACACTGGCGATCAGGTCTGGGATAGATTTCAGCAGTGACGTCCAAGAAGGATAGTACATTACTCGCATAGATGCATCTGAATGCATGGCAAGCAGCCAGAGAGGAGTGTGTACAGACGAATCAAGGAATGAACCAGTGTTGATGCTCCCTCCATCTTCTCCAGATTCCCATTCACGAATTCAGTGCTCAGCAGCAAAAGCGCAAAACGAACTTACGCATTGTCATCCCCACGTGATCATATCTTCAGCCCTTGTCAGCTGGCCATCTGAACCTTTGAGCACCAAAGGGAGGGGTTGTTCTAGAGATGGTCGCAGGCGTACGTATTTCAACGACCTCGCTACCGGTTCCCAGTCGTGCCTAGATCGCATACTAGATTACCATCTCAGCCGTCAGGCGCGCGTGGTCGGTGTTCGTAGGCCGTGACCAGGAGTCTCGACAGGAGGGAGCAAGCAAGGGTCGCGTAGAAGTTCAGCTGTCAATAACGTTCATGCGGGGAAACGTGCCGAGAGCGATCGGACTTTGAGCTGCCAAGGACGGACAGTGGAATCGGGTGTTGATGTTGTGCATGTGCGTGTGCACATGGTCAGAACCATGGATGGCGCTTCAGCTGCCTAGGAGATTACCAAAGCGTTGGCATGGACAGTGTCGCAAAGAGTGCGTCCGCTTCGTCGGTGTGCTTCATGTGAGAGGTGACGAGAAACCAAAGAAGAGAGGCATATTGTTGGTCGATTTGCGAAAGAGTGCTGCCAATGAATGAGATGTGCTCCGATCACGTGCAGCGGCTATCGCGCACTCCAGAATTGTGAATCTCGCTGGACGATGTCCCATAGCCTGTGGACCCTGAAGCCTCCCGGCCTGGACCCTTGATTCGCCTCACTTGCGCCTGCAGCTGCAACCATCACGGGTCGTATCTTCACATGCAGCGCACCCCACGCCGATCGCTGTTACAGAGACCCCAACAGGCGACGTCATACGCCACCGGTTGCGCGAGGCGTAATCATGCGCGCCATACACATGCCCGCAAACCACACCGCGGGAAGCCTCCACGCCTGTAAGACTCAGGTCCGGCGGTGCCCAGCGAGCGTCACACCTGCCGCCCTGGTGTCCCGCCGGCGCCCTTGAGTGCGGGACCATTCGCCGGACCTCAGGTGCAGCTCCCCACACGGTTGCACCAATCCGGAGCTTGACCTCGAAAGTGCGGTGTGGTCTTAAAGGTGAAAGGTGACGGCGGACAATGGAATGAACAATGAACCCCCGCCTCTCACATTGTTGAATCCCGCGACCTCGACCATGGCGCTCACCTCGACAATATCGAACAACCTTAAGTCAGCATTTGCTCACCCTGACTCACCCTCTTAAGACAAACCCGACTGCGCCAGCAAGGCTGATGAACTGCCCTGTTCCAAACGCTGTTCAGATTCCTTTTTGCAGCCGCAAGCAGCAATCGCCCACAATGTCGCAACAGGACTACTTCTCATACCGGCCCGCAACGCAAGCAGACGAGCGCACAAGTACAAAATCCACCAGACCACCACTATCAGCGCGCAACAGCTCGAGAATGAAGATCGAAGCATGGGAAGTGATGCCCGAAACGCCACCAAGCTGCCGCACAGTGAGCTTCTCGCGCTGGTCGCGATTCACCACCTCCGCAACCAGCACGCCGACTGGTGAGCTCAAGGCCTCCAAGCTGTGCCTCAACCGCGGCACAAGCCCGTCATACAACCCGCCAGCAAACGAGTGGACCTACCTCGGCACGGAGCTGCAGTGCGGAAAGCCAGAGCTCCAGCGAAGCAGGCACCGCCGCCAGCACAGCACACAGCAACACTCGCAGCAAAGCGCTGGCACCTGTCCAAGCCTGTCGTCCACGGCCAGCACCACGACCACCAGCAGCACCAGCGCATCCGAACCGATGGACTTTCGCCGCCGCAGCGTCCAGCGCGCAAGCACGAGCTCCCAGCTCACAGAGTCGTTCAAGGCCTCGCCAATCAAGGGCGGCCGCGAACAGCCTGCTGGAATGCTGGGCCTGATGGCCAGGCTCGGACTTGATCCTGCGGAGGGCGACGAACTTCCGTCGGCCTTTGATTCCGACGACGAGGACGATGATGGAGTGCACCTGGAGGATTTGCGGCCAGCGAAACCGGCGATGGGGTCGAAACCTGGCAGCGGACGTTACGGTAACATTGGACGGCGAGGACCCTCTCCGGCTGGGACCAAGGGAGGGCGTATCTAAGGCAGTATTTGCATCACTATTAGCGGCATCAGGGTTCCCTCAGCATACATAGACACGCATTTGCATAATAGGTGTCTGCAGCATGGAGTAAATTTGGTTTAGGTTTCACGGGCACATCCGCAGGGTAGCGGACTTCGTACCTGCAGCTAGTTCCGCCCCGGCGCTCGGGCCATGCATCAATTCAATGACGCGCTTTCAACATTACAACATTATTCACGTCTCTAAACTTCCCTCTCTCCCCCAATTTCCCCCACATCCATATCCCACAATGGACCGCCAAATCATCTATCACACCCGCGCCCTCTCCACCCGCCTCATCCAATCCACCACCCGCCGCGCCCGCCCCACATCCCTCCGCCCACATGCTCCCCAGCGCTCCCGCACCCTGCACACCACCGTGCCCTTGCTCATGCAATCCCGCCCGCCAAAGTCGCGCGACCGCGGCCCCAAGTCCGAAGAAGACACGCAGACTGATTTCTCGGCGTTGGATGTGCTGCGCAACACGGCGGCGCCCGCGACCAGCATCGATGCCACGACGCCCGACGGGTTTGCGCTGAATAATCAGATGCGCGTCAGTGGGTGCGGGCTGTTGCTTGTCGGGGGTGAGGCGTTTCGGTGGTGGCCGTGGGTGGATGCGGGGAAGGAGAAGGAGGGGGAGGTGGGGAGGCTGAGGAATGGGAAGGGGCAGTGGGAGGTGCCGGAGGGGGGTTGGGGGTTGTTGGAGTTGGTGTGGCCGAAGCCTGGTAGGTTTTCTTCTTTTTCTCTGGTCAGGCGTTATTGGTAATGGTGGTGATCGTGGTTTGACTGGGCCAGACGGCGCGGACGACACGCTAGAACACGGGATAAAGCTGATTCCAACGCAGATATCCTCATCATCGGCACAGGGCCCCAGGTCCTCCCCCTTGCGCCGGCGGTGCGCACGTATCTCAACGGCTTGGGCATACGGTTGGAGGTACAGGATACGCGGAATGCGGCGGCGCAGTTCAATCTGCTTGCGACGGAGAGAGGTGTAGGTCAGGTTGCGGCCGCACTGGTGCCGACGGGGTGGAGAGACGGGAAGGGCATTGTTGTAGATGAGTGATGGTGAAGAGCAGATGGAGATGAACGGCAAGCAGCATGGCCTTCCCGCCTTGGTCTGGGGTGTAAAAATACTGTACAAAAGAAGACATAATGACATGCATCAAGAGACGGCCAACATCGCACCACATGAAATCGTTTCTGCTGGTGAAGCCTGGAATCTTCGTGCCAGCTTGCTCCGCCCAGCTTGCACAGCAAACACCCTTCTCTCACCTCCAGCCCGCGCTCCCTCTAACGCCTTCCTCCTCACTGCTCCCAACAACTCCACTCCACCGCAGCCGCAATGCCCAGTCACGAGTCCTCCGACTCCTCCGGCAGCTCGAGCGACCCCGACGACGTCTTCACAACCAGCTACCGCAGCGGACCCACATGCGCACCTGCCTCTCCCACGCCTCACCACGAACGCCTCACAGACGCGTCTCCCAGCTCGCAGCCGCCGGCGCCGCCACACACACATGACGCTTTCCACGCGCAAAATCAGACACTCCCGCGCGATGCCCTGCCCGTGCACCGCCATCCCCGCATTCCCGTACCATCCTCCACAGATGCATCGAGTGCAGAGCTGCTAGGAGTGGGTGAAGACGCCGACGCCGACACAGACGCGGACCCAACTGACAATCATCGAATGGAGCGCCGAATAGAGCGCCTCCTCTCCCCCATCTTCCCCTTGCTGCGCCGCCTGCGCGACACTCGAATGCCTCCGTTCACAAACCATGTGCAAACGAAGAGCGCGGCAGAGGTATTGAGGGAGCGGGTGGTGGTCGTTGGGAGGTATGTGGTGGGCGTTTTGCAGAGAAAGGGAGAGGAGGGGGGTGGGGAAGGGGAAGGAGGTTTGGAGATCGAGATCTGCGAGTATATCGCTCAGACGTACTGGCCGCAAGAGGTTATGCAGGTCAGTGGGCTGAGGATCATGGAGATGTATCGGAATGCGCTGTTTCGGGAGGGTGTGGAGCGGGAGGGCGAGAACAGAGAGGGGGAACGTGGTGGAGTGAGCGAGCGGGAGGAGGGAGATGTAAGGAGAGAGGATGAGGGGCGAGTGGAGGAGGTGGCGGTGTGGAGAGAGGAGGAGGCGGTGGATTATCGTGGGTTGTGGGACTAGCGATCTGGAGAGTGTCCTTGACCAGATGATAAAACATGGATGGATGAGCCACATCTAACAGCCTCGTGGTTTTGGTTTGGAATACGGGCTTGAGTGGAACGGTGAGAGTAGACCGGGCCGCACAGATGAGAAAGGAATAGACTATGGCTCTTTCGTGTTTCTCACCGAGTCGTTTTCCCAAGACAGCTCCCTTTCTTATGCGCTCTTTTCCATCGTTTCAGGATTCTCAGTCTTCACCTCGGATCGCTGTGCTGCACGCTCTATTTGTTTTGGTTCGAACAGCGTTTGCTCTCGATCTAGAAGCTGCTAGATCTGGCCCAAGCGCGGGCAGCGCTTCACCTCCCCTCTTTTTCTGTCTCCGTGCAGTGCTGCGCGCGATTCTGTCGATGACAGGACGTTGTTGGATAAGTATAAACTTACTTACGAGCACCGTGAAGTGTCGCATCTGAGTCTGAGGCTGTCTTGTGGTCAAGGTATGTTCACGTGTGTTCGTTTCATTTGGTCGCAGCTGAAGAATTCGCTGACCAATACTAGACTGAGTGAGCGATACTATCGACGTCGTTTTCGAATCTATTACAAGCGTCTGTCAGTTGACAGTCGTGAACCAAGAAGGTTGCCTCATCTTCACTTCACCGCACCTTGTCAGATCGGCCCGCTAACCTATCTTAGCTAGATACGTCACCTTAGCTGATCTCGCCAACACTTCACCTCACTTCGCCTCACCCAAACCCGCTTGACCCAACCAGAGAGTGCCCTTCGCTCGCACAAACCGACGCTGACAACCACAACCTCCTTCTGACACCATGGCGACCCTCTTCGACCTGTTCAGTAGCACCTATGCGCCGATACAGGCGATGATACTACCGTATCTCGACGTCGCTGATGTAATTACACTTACGCGCACTTCGAAAGTGTTTGCTGAGTTGCAGCCATTACTGCAGGCTACAGCGTACAACATCAACCACTTTCTCAAACAATTCTTTTCGAATCCCGTTCAGTTTCGATCAGTCCAGGGAGCATGTGGTGCACTTATCACAGGACAGAGTGTTCGTCACTTCATGCAGCGATCAGCATTTCATGAGACAAGTCTGACCATTCTTGTCACCAACTGTCAGCAACAGCTCTTAGTCGAATACATTACCAATGATGGGTATCAGTTGGAAGATGCAAGCGGAACGCAAGTCGTGCTATCTTTTACCAAGACTACCATGGATGGCCATAGACGGAGCGTCCACCTCCCCGCTTGTAAGGATGCAGCTGTAACAGATTTGCTACGCCGGTCCCCTTTTACAGGAACCCTCAATTTTTTGTCTTGGAACAAAGCGTACGCCCTGTTCCCGTGGTCAACCTTCTTGAGATCGGAATGCTACCTCTTACGAGACCTACACAGCATGCCACAATGTTTCTTCGAAACCGTAGCAGATGACGGGTTC
The DNA here is from genome assembly GCA_000812845.1 of Stagonosporopsis tanaceti. NCBI lineage: Eukaryota > Fungi > Ascomycota > Dothideomycetes > Pleosporales > Didymellaceae > Stagonosporopsis > Stagonosporopsis tanaceti. The sequence continues at coordinate 4,577 of JUDZ01009183.1, read as the reverse complement.
AAGGTTAAATCTATAGCCTGGACACATCGAGAAGATTATGGAGGTTGGACCGCGCGACACGATCTGATTCTGTCGCCATATGACCAAGAACTAGACCATATCCAAGAATTGGTTCGAAAACGCCGCATTGGGGATAGACACACATGGATCATTGAGCTCGACACACAAGGACTCACGGTGCCAGACATCACAACAAGTGTGCTTGAGTCCACCACTTTCCAGTTGCGTACGCCCACACGACAGTGGGACGTGACGCATTACGAAATAGCCATCGATTGTGGACTGCAACATCCAGTCCTGAAGCATCAATACGTCACGCTAAGACTCAGCACTGGAGACGACGACACTTACGAACACCAGAAAGAGTTCGAACCTTCCTACTACAGCCAAAAATGCCAAGATCTCATAGTGCGACTCAACGAGCTCACTTTGATCGAGTTGACGAAGATCAAGGATGACGAGCGTCCGCCTCAGCATGCAGAGCTGGTACAGGATATCAGCAAGGCGGCTAGTCTGAGGGGCAAGTTCGACTTGCCCGCTGGTTGGACGTTCTATGACGACGATGTGCTTGCGTACTTGGACAAAGCGTGGAGGGTTCAGCAGGAGATAGATGCGCAGGAGAGGGCTGCGGAGAAAGCACGTATTGAGGGCAGCACAGCTGGGGAGATTAGCGCGGTGCAACTGTTGCAAGAGCTGCTTAAGGTCGTCAAAAAATGATGGGACGGCGTAGTGACAAAGAAGGGGTCTGATGAGCTGAGCTGGGTAGACAGAAGGTTGGAAGCCACCAGTGGTACAATGGTGAGTTCTAGGTCATAGGTCAAGGTGATTCACCAGATCAAGATGTGACTACGATGTGACCAGCGCAGACAGACTGGGATGCCTTGGGTTCCGTAGATGCAGGCTACTGACCACACCGGCAAGAATAACGGAAGAATCAAACATTTTCTGCTTCACTGATCTCCACTGTTAATCAAAGCCTGCCTGATCAATATCAGCGTAGGACTAAAACACTCAAGCCACTCACCATCCCCGCACCACGACTCCGTAAAGGCTTCAATCAACCCACTTTTGCAGACCGTACCATATTCTTACATCCCATCTACCTCTAGCGTCCCCTAGCATCGGGCAATACATGACGACCAGCAATTTCCCGCCTCTCGTCCTACACGTTTTCCGCGCAAGCAAAGGATCAGCGCAGGCATTGTCCGTGGGCCGGCACACAAAGGAACAGCGGGTCTCCACGACGACGTAGCGGGAATTGGGGTACGTGTCGCCAGTGGCGCAGCGCTGTCAGGGCTGCTAAGCATATAGGAACCGTTCAGGATGGTCCTGCCGCGGTCAGCCCGACCTCAGTTTTGTAGTCGCAGAGCTGGCAGCTGCAACAAAGCCAGAGGGTATGGAAGACTGTTCGAAGAAGGATTGCGAACATTTCAGGTCGCAGGAGAGACCTAGCGTATAGTGCAAGGGGGGGCCCATGAACGAAAGAGAATACGAGTTTCGGTGTCCATGTCGATCCCATGAGAGCCAATAGAATATGTTAGAAGTAGCTACTGACCACTGAGGAACCTCCAGAGATCTCGGTGTGGCAACTCGTATTCTCTTTCATTCACGAGCCCCCCTTGTACTAGAGGTCCACAGTTTCGGGCCGCGACGGTCCGCACCGGCGGACATTGTAGATCTACCGAAAGTCCGTCTAGGCCAGGATCTCGATGTTGAGGCGATACCTCATCTACTCCGTGACAGTGATCAGAGCCGCTGGAAACCTACATACAGTAGGCATATCCCCGGTCGACAAGGCTGGCAAAACAAGACTTGATTGGACGTAACTGAGCTGTAGAAGGCTGGGTCTTCCTGGCCGGCTTGCATTTCCCCGTCCTCGCCTTGTGCTGTGTCTTGATGCGGCACGTGGAGCCATGATCTGGCATGTGTGGTTCATTACCGTCCTCTAGCACCTTCTGGTAGCCAGTAATCTTGAAGAGTCCGCTTTGGTCTGGAGCTATCGATTGGTACTCAATCCACCAGCGAGAACGGTCAATCCCGACCGCGAGAAGCCAAGCGCATTGGGCCCACAGGCGAATGGAGCGAGACGGCGTGAGTGTGACTTCGTAAACAGTATCGCTAGGCCGAAGCTTCAGATGAAGCGGTCCTGCTGCGGCTCGGCGAAGTTTGGACCAGACAGCGTGCCCGACCGCTATGATGCTCGTTGCACTGTGGTCGAAACCTCTTATTGACGTCTCCAGAGATTGGAGTCCTAGCAAGGCCTGCACAGCGTGCGTAGCCTCGTGTACGCAAAGCGTGGCGCACTGAGTACTCTGTTGCGCCCCAGTGCTGAAAAGTCCGAGCAAGGGCCAAGTAGGACATCTGCCGGTTCTCTCGGGATTGATGGACGAAAGAGAGTAGCTCATCTATCTGCTGATTTGAGAGCTTTGCTGGCCGGCCTGATCGCTTCTTTGGTGTCACTGAGTCACTAGCTATTGCATAAGCAACTTGTCGCTTTGTGAAATCAAGATGTCCTTGTATCCAGGTCTTGGTATGGCCGGCCTTATGTAGAGTCTGGACCATGATTCGCTCATCTCGAGTGAGGTGTCGATGGTGAGGTGTCGATGGTGGTGATGGAGACATTATGGTGGGTGGAAATATCATGGTGGATGGAGATATCATGGTGGGTGGAAATATCATGGTGGGTGGAGACATCGTGGTTGGTGACAATTGCATCCGGATCCGACGGGCTTAAATACAATATTAAATCAGATTAGATCTTTCTGAGAGGGTTACAGTTATCTTGCACATCCGAGGCAAACCGAGGTAAGCCCGTGCTGTGCGCTGGCTGGGACTTTGCTTCGGCCCGCAATCACAGTGAGTTTATCAGGCCATTAAGCCCTGCACATTCGACGTCACCAATATCACAAGACAATCTGCCAAGATAAAATGCTGGTTAGTGCCATATCAGAGATAAAGAGTTGAGATGTCTGCTACCTGATCATTGCGTGGCCGTGTAAGAGGAAGGGTCGACGTGAAAGAGAGGAGCATAAGCCAGCGGGAGTAGTGCAATTTGCAGCCTGCCGAACTGAAATATCCGGTCTTCCTGGGCGGAGCGTTCGCCTGCAAGAACTCGGCTGGCATGGTGGGCTGAATGACCAGCCAAATCTCATCAAGACGCAGAGATAGCATCCAACTCGAGCAAGCATGAAACAGAAGTGTCTTGTCTTTCGTGTAGATCTGTGGCAGCGGACCAAAATTTCAGCGCTGCTTCTACCCTCAATGTCTGTCTTTCCGTCCTTGGAGAACTCAGCGCAGCTCCCTTGCAATGTAGCAGTATGATTCAGACTCCAGTGCTCAATTTAATACTCATGAATTATAGTTAGAAAGGTCTATCGATTTAACTATCAATACACCTTCACCATACTATAATCTGGTGAGATCTAGTCTAGGCAAGATTGCAAATTAAAACGTTGTGGTTTAGGCTTAAGGGTTTTGGTACGGCTAACTGAAATCGTCTGCTCACTCAAGCACAAGCCTATCTTAAACATATCTTACGCATAGTTCCAACGGGATTTTGTGTACTATTTACATAGAGAGGAAGATCTATCATGACACTGATGTCTCTTCCGAGTTACACACCTCTCATGGTAAGGTTCTCACGAAAACACAAAAATAAATCATTAGAACGTATAACCGCGGTGAGAGGGTTGAAAGCGGGATTACCATCCCGTCCATACCAGCTGTAGAACTCCACTGCGCAATATCTATCGAATCTGTGCCCATAGTGCTCCCTCTTCATGCGAACTGTTTCAATGTGTTTAGCGCCATCGAATGGTCTATGTAATAGTAAAGCTGGCGGGTTCATAGTCTTGACTCTTGTTCTCTCGGAGAGTAGGTAGTTAGTGACGTATTTTAGTTTAGAGAAATATGCGGCACAGATGGCAATGGTGGGTTGCCGTCATAGCGAAGAAGGCTTGAGGGATGTGGCATTCGACAAGAAGCTGGAATTACGCATCACATAGATAGCAGGTAAAGGAAATGGAAGATTGGGGCTAGCCAAGGTAATTGCTGTTTTTTGTCTGAACTTTGCGGCTCACATAAGCGGGGGCATATGTCCCGGGAACGTATGTGCATCAAAAGCCAAGCTAGCTGCTCTCGATAAAGATAACGACAGCAAGAAATCCATCGTTTCTCTCTCCTGCATCTCCCCTGTGATACGTATGTGATCGAGTCTTCAGTGCCAGCATGATACAGAAACGCGCATAGCCAGTACCATTGCTACTCCTAGCAAGGAGTTTTGGTCAAAATCTGTTCCTTCTGCGTTTTCGCCGTCGAAATCTACCACGTCATGATAGATATCACCGTCGTACTCATATGGAGGAAGAAGCTCGATCAAGTTATCCGAGAACTCAGCTTCTGGTGGGTTGATCGAATCATCAACCCAAATTTTCGGGCACGGGCTTAGAGTACGATCTGGATGCTCTTGGATCAACTTTCGCAAAATGACGAACATGCTTTCTTCCAAACTTGACATTTGGAGTGTTATCAGGGAACCGTGGTCATCGACGTCCACCTGGACATAAGTTTGGCAGGGA